>VXAZ01008308.1:248278-275778 GCA_013399875.1 Gymnorhina tibicen | reverse complement strand
TGCCCCTCAGGGGCGGGGGGCGGGAGGGATCTGGCTCCGGCCCCTCTCCCCCCGGTACAGTCCCGTCCCGTCCTTTCCCGTCCCGTTCCTTCCCCCGTGTTTCCCGTCCGTGCCCCGCGGCCCCGGGGCTGCGCTCACCCCCCCCGGGGGATCCCATTGCGTGGTGCACAGCCCGTGTGTCCCCCTCCCGCGGGGCCGTGTCACCCCCGCGCCTCACCGAGGGTTCCCGGGGCGAGGGGTGTCTCCTGTGCCGGTGTTCGAGGGTGTCACCTTTCTCCGGGGGTGTCCCCTGTCCCTTTTGCCGGTGTTTAGGGGTGTCACCTCCCTCTGGGTGTCCTCTGCCCCGTGTTCCGGTGTTTAGGGGTGTCCCCTGTCTCGTGTCCCCGTGTTTGGGGGTGTCCCCTGTCCCCTGTGCCGGTGTTCACCCCTCCGGGGGTGTCCCCTGCCCCGAGGGAGCCGCACTGGCTGGCGAAGCCAGTGGGTACTCACACAAACCTGTAGTTTCAAGGATGTGGGGGGGGAAGTTGTGTTGTTTCCTGAATCCCAACGGGATACCTGCTGCCTCCAGTGCCGGTTTATGGGAGGAAATAGAGGGATTCCCACTAGCTGTTAGGCAGAGCTCGCTGTCCCTTTGTTGTTGTTTGTTTTTTTCCTACAACAGCCCCTTCTGCATGTTCCTTAGTGTCCATCTGCCAGGGTCTGCTGCGCTGCCTCTGTGTCCACGCACCATGAGGGTGTCACAGTGCTCATGTGCCAAGAACCGCTTCGTGTTTTTCTGCTCTCTTTCCATCTACCCAGAGTCATTTTCCTATATAAACATAATCAGCAGATTCTGAGAGGGTGTCATCTGCTTCTGGCTTGCCAAAAGCCTGTTGTCTCCTTTAATACGCCCAGGGTACCAGTGCCTCCCAAAATCTGCTGTACCTGTTTCCACGCACGGATGGAATGAACCCCATGCTTGACCAGCACAGCCTGTTAAATCCCACACCTCAGGGGGCTCCTGCCTGTCTGCTAAAAGCTGCTGAGTTTTTCCCCACCCAGAAAGACACATCCTCCTCCAGATCCTAAGGGATGACTCCTCCAGCCCATCTCCTGTGCTGTGGAGCCTGTTCTGCCCACTGATGAGGGATGTCTGTCTCCTCATCCTCGCTCAGGATTGTCCCACTGATTTCCTGGCCAAGAGCCGGCGCATCCCACGTTGTGTGTGTTTGTACACCTCAGGGAAGGTGCAAGCCAGCGGCCTCTCTGCAGGCAGGCACTTCTCATGCATGTGGAGGTTTCCACTGTGTGTCCTTTCATGTCTTGGATGTTCCCACAGATGCCCAGTGGCAGCTGTTCCCGTGCTTGCTCCCATCACTTCCCTGCTGCACATGCCAGAGAGGTCACCCCTGTACCCGCTCTGATCTCTTCTTGGCTGCCTGTTACATCTCCCATGGCTGAAACTTCCACCCTTGTCCTTCCTGGGCCCTGCTGATCCTGCAGTGTGAGACTCTCGGGTCAAGCCTGCCTTGGTTTTTGCTTTGACTTTGGGGTTTCCTTTGCTGAGCAGTCCAGAAGAGTACAGTAGTCTGTGTACTTCCTAGGTATCTGCACATCCCTTGGGTCTAAAATACCATCACTTCCTCTTTTTCTGGTCATATACGTAATTTGTCCATTCCAGGATTTTTTTCTGAGACCTTAGACCCTCTTCCAGTGCCTGAAGGGTTTCCAGGAAAGCAGGAGAGAGACTTTTGACAAGGCCGTGGAGTGACAGGACAAGGGGGAAATGGCTTCAAAATGACAGGGAGGCAGGGTTAGATGGGATATTGAGAAGAAATTCTTCCCTCTGAGGGTGGGGAGGCCCTGACACAGGTTGCTCAGAGAGGCTGTGGCTGCGCCATCCCTGGGAACGTTCCAGGCCAGGTTGGACAGGGCTTGGAGCAGCCTGGTCTAGTGGAAGGTGTCCCTGCCTGTGGCTGAGGAGTTGGACATGATCTTTAAGGTGCCTTCAAACCCAAACCATTTTGTGATGTTTCTGGAAGTCTCCTGCTTTCGTAATTGTCCTCATCTGATATTCTGGGTTTGCCATACCCACATGGGGAGTTTCTCAGTTTTCCTAGTTACATGTTTGCCCCTGCTTTCTTCCTGTGCTTCTGCCTGATATGCTGCTTTTCCTTTCCCCTTTTAAAATTTTTATTTTATTTATTCTCGGGGTGTATCCACCAGGTATCCACGTGGCAGCTCTTACTTAGGTAGAGGTCACCCGGGTCACTCCTGAGCTGATCCCTGGCTCCGAGCTGGGTGTTTCCATAGATGATGTGTTATTTGTCACATGTGGGACACACCTGTGGCACTGCTCTGTGGACCCTGCAAGGTGATGCTGAGTGGGAATGACTCCTGTGCAGGCAGGTCACAGAGCAGCATCCAGGAGTCTTCCAGGGTATTTGGAGTGCAACGTGCTTTTCTTCTGCCCTCGAGGTCTCTTACTGCAGCTTGGTGTCTACATGTGATGCCGACCCAAGGTGTGATGAGCCTGGAGACCTTACCTGGGTTTAAGTGCAGCTATTAAAGGAGGTGGAGCTGAGCCTGGGAGCTCAGGCACAGCTCTCCCAGTGTAAATGCCTCCACTGATGTCAAGCTGTTTATTCCAGGAACCAGTTACAATGCTCTAAGTGCCTCTCCCTTGGGACTACTTCTATTTAAACAGCTGGTTTTAATCCGAAGTTTTAATTGGTGCGAACACTCCAAGCAGTCTCTTTCCATGGGAAGGGAATTTCCAGCCCTACTTTAGTCTCCCCAGGTGGATGATGCATGGATGCTGAGGGAGGATCATGCTTGGGAGGTTTTGCTCTGGTTTTGTTTACAGGGTGAGGGAATTCCTGCTTCAGTGACTGTGAGGTTTGGAGGGGAGAGAGTGTCCTTACGTATTCTTTCTGCAGTACGTAAGAGGAGTAGTCAGAGAGTGAAACTGAATCCTTGCCATGTTTGTTGCAACAGGAGGTTAATCATAAACTCTGGCACTTTCCAAAGGGGTGGTTTCATTCTGCAGTGTCGGTAGGGAATTGTGCTGCACAGAGGGTCTGCTCAGCTGTTTGCCAAGAGGATCAAAAGCAAATACAGCTTCCCCCTGTCTGAGGGTGGACAACCACCCAGAAATCGTTTCTGGTTGTATCCCGTGACTTGCTGGAAGGAGATTTTGTATCTTTATGGCCTTTCTGTGAATGGATGTGTGGTGCTTGTGTTTGTGTGACCAGCATCAAGTCTTGGGTCCTTCACACTTGTGTGGGGTATTTCACATCAGTATTTCACTGGCCTCATCCATTATATCTGGTAAACTTGTTTTTCTGTGAGCTTTGAGAACGTCTGAGTATATTCCTAGGAGAACATCTGGTGATATATGTAGCTTCCCTCCTTTTAGGAATTGTAATCCACTAGCTTAAAGAAAAAGAAAGTCAAGCTGTGACAAAGCAGTGATGCTTTTGCTGGCATGTGACGAGGAAGGAGATGTCCCCTGACGTAGAAGGGATTGTCTGTTGACATTCTTCTCCCTCTCCCGGTTATAAGTAGGTTATCCCTGCTCAAATTATGCAACTGTGCAGACAGCCAGACTTCAGGAATTCCAAATACTTCAATGTGTCAAGTGCTGACTTCTAAATTAAATGCCACGGTTGCAGAGCGTGTTCACAGTCTGTCGCTTGAAATACGACATCAATCTTGGAATCGCATGTGGCTGAGAAGGGGCAGCAACTTAATTGCTTGTTTCTTTGAGGAAGTGTTGTGTGAGAGTGCAGGAGCCAAACCGGGTGGGAGATGTGCCTCTACCTGTGACAGTGTTTCCATATGGAAGTCAGCAGTTACAAGCAGAAAAAAAAAATACTGAAAACATTGATTTATGTAACAAATTGAAACGCTTCATTCTTTGTGGCTGCGGCTATTGCCTCAAAGATGCAGTTTCCAGCATCTAGATCTAATTAAATAGTTGTGTGCTTATTGCTAAGTAAACATAGGAGTCCATCACTCTTCTTGTCTTGGAGAGCAAATTGATTCTTCTAATGGTTTCACTGGATGAAAGCAGATGTCTAGGACTGCTTCGTGCAAGGTGCCGAAATGAAATGGTGGTGGTAGGAAACGAGCTGCAAACCTGATAAAATGGGATGACAGGAAATGTAAACGCTCAGCATTTCATTTAATTCTTACATTCCATTTAATCAGGTTAAGGACGTGACTTAAACTGTGCATTATTTGTAAATAGCCTGTTTTTAATGCGTTCCAATTTAGAGCTGGGGAAATAATTATTTCACATGAACAGATTTATCGGAGTATGTGAATGATGGGATAATAAGGGCTGCAAAAAGTGTGTTGGGCTCAGCATGTGGTCTGTGACAGTAGCCAGAAGTAAATCATTAGGGGAGAGTGGAGGAGCAACCCCAGACAGCTCAGTCATCATCCCCAGCTCCTGGCGGTGAAGGGGTTTGAGGTGACCTGAGCAAGAGGGTCTGAACTGGCAGTGCCTGTTGGACCTGTCCTTGAGGGATTTGCCTAAACGTTTTGAACAGTTTATACCTGGAGCTTGCACAGAATAGCCTGTGATGAATCCCTCAATTTGTACAAAAATAATACCTGGCTTCTGGGGGGTTTCGTGCTTCGTTTTAAACTGTAGTCTCATTGAGTCCCTCCTACTTTTTGTAGTATGGGAAAGAATAAAATATCTTTTTCCAATCAGCACCTCATTTGTGATTTTATAGGTTTCCATGTTCTCAGTTTTCTCTCTTTGGGTTTTTTTTTCCTTTTCCAGGCTGCATTGTCCCAGTCTGTTTAGTACATCTGTCTGCAGAAGCGGCTCTCCATCACTGGGTTTTTTTTTCCTTTGAGCTCTGCTGTATTGTTTTGAGGTGATTTGACCACATTTGTTTGCTTGCTTTACCCAAGAAGACTGAATAAAGGGAGATGTCTTTTCTACTAAAGGGATACTTTGTAGCTCATCTGTGATAATGTTATAAACATTTACTGTATGTAATGTTTTATAGTTAAAGTACAAATGAACATAGTAATCGTAGTGAGAGATATTGTAGTGGAAGTACAGATACTGAAGAAGATCTTAGTTTATAAATACAGCTACAGATGGCAGCTGATAAGGCATTTTGTATTTGGATATTAGCAAGAGAGCATTATGGAAAAACTACAGTTGTGGTGGATGCTTGCCAGAGTTAAGTCTGTTGGAAGGCGTTGGAAGCATGAAGATGCCATGTCCTGTGGAGACCTAAGAGTCCTAGAATTTACTGATGGGTTTGGGAATAACTGGTGGGTGAAGGGACACGTTGCTCCCGCGTTAGGGACAGATACTGACAGTGTTGGACACTGTGGTCTGACAGCTCCTGCAGTTTTCTTTCAACATCTTGTTTTGGTTTTTTTAAGTGGATTAATCCCCCTGTTTTGAAATACCTACTCTGAGAAGTTTCTGTAAAATGTTAGTGAAGATGCTGGAGGTTAAAAAAAACCCCCCAAAACTCTCCTTATGCCCGGCACAAACCATGTATATGGTTCTGCCAGGGTAGCTTTGGCCATACAAGGGCAGACAGCTACAGCCTGTGGAGTTGCTGCTCACCTGATAACGTGATTTGTGGATAAATACAAGGACTTTTAGGTTTTGGAGCCAAGAAGAACTCCTTTTAGGCATTTATCTGCATAAATGAGTCATTAGGAAAATAAAGGTACACGTAGTGCTGAAAGGGTGATGACACAACCACATTCCTGCCTTGCTTGAACTTGTTCAGGATTCTTTATAGCTGCTTCCGTTGGGAAGGTGGCTGTTGTTTATATGTCTGTGACACCTTGACTGGCTGGCAGCAGTCCATGCTGTCTGGATTAGCAATGCCTTTTCTCCTCCTCGGATCCTACGGGATGTGAGACTTTGCCTTGATCTCTCCCTTCTGCTCTTTACGAAGGTTTTTCTTCAGTGTTGTTTCCAGCGCTGGGGGTGTTAATGGGGCTGGTGTGCTTCAGGGAGAGTTCAGATTTGCACTGCCCTTCAGAAAAAATCATTTGTTATAGTTAGTGTAGATTTCATTAGGGTGTAATGCTTCCTGGAATAAAAGCGAGAGAGAAAAGCTGTCATTTTGTGTAATAAATCTGAATATTTCAAACAACCAGTCAGTTGACAGGTAAGCTTTGTGCTGAACTAGTAAAAACTTGCACTTAGCCAAATTTGGTTGTCACAAACCTACTGGTTGTGGTATGCCTTCCAGTCATTTATTTCTGTCAAATG
Organism: Gymnorhina tibicen; assembly: GCA_013399875.1. Classification (NCBI taxonomy): domain Eukaryota; kingdom Metazoa; phylum Chordata; class Aves; order Passeriformes; family Artamidae; genus Gymnorhina; species Gymnorhina tibicen. The sequence goes on along the minus strand of VXAZ01008308.1, from coordinate 269,534 downwards.
AGGAGACGACGGAGTCGTTTCCAAGGGACAGGAGGGAACCCTGAGGTGGGAGGCATGGTTTGGGGGATAGTGGAGAGGAGGGACTCTGCACTTGGCTGCTTTTGGTGTCATGCAGCCAGAAAGGCCCTGATTTTGCCTTGGAGGAAAGGAAAAATTAATGTGTGGGGAACCACAGATAGGGAGGGTTTTGCTATTTTTGTCTTTTTGACTCTTTCAGGGATCCAATGATACCAAGAAAATCTTGAGCCATACTGCTTTGGTGTGCCATTTTTCCTGACATTACTTCCACATGCCATCACCTGAAAGGGCTTGGAGATTTTTGCTTTTGTGACTAATTTGGGAGGCTGGCTTGAGTAGTCTTCATCATGTATATTTTTCCTGACTTTGTGTTGATATGCTTGCAGAGCTTCTGAAAGTGAAGGCTCAAATGCTGTGGGTAGCCATGGTAAAACAGGAAAAAATAGCTTTCTGGAATTAGTTTAAATTAGCAGGTTGCTGCAGTTGCTGCCACGTGTAAATGAAAGTAATATATGGACATTTTTTGGCAATTTGCAGTACTTAGAAGTATTTAATATTCAACTGGCTTTTTTGGTGCTGTTGTTAAAGACCAAGGGCTATAAAACTGAAGCCTCGCTTTTTGTTACACAGAGTGGGAAATGGTCATGTAACAGCTTTTCTACACGAAGAAATTTGGGGAAAATTTAACCTGAATTTGCATGGAGCAAAAGTATAAAAAAGTTACTGAGATCACATAAAAATTATGCATGAACAGTGCTGTGGAAAGCGTGGTTAAATTTGAATGTGTGCCTTAGGGCTGTAACACATCAGTCTGTTCGCTATAATCTGATTACATTCTGAGGCGCTTCCCTGCATAAGGATACAATGAGAACTCAATTCACTTGTTGCTTTTATTCTACCAAAAAAAAAAAACCAACAACAAAAAAAAAACCAATGGAGATTTATTTCATATGTTGATGGCACATTTAGTAGTTTGGTCATGTGCTTTTTTGGAGAACTGATGAAAACCAAAAGTTCAGGGTAGTGAATCTGCTGTGAAATATCCCAAAACACTCTGACTAGTGAAGTTCACACATTAATTTTTATTATGAGAATAAAGGCAATTCAGTGTGGAACAAGACCTTTTCACAGTTACTGCTCATATTGTTAAACGAGCCTCAGTTTTAAGTGCTGTCAGAAAATTTGCTTTTATGTGTTATATGGAATGCTAATGTGAGATTCCTACAATGCAAAGTTTAAAGCAGCAGAGGCTGGGGAAGGTGGCATTTATCTGGTTTGCTTATTCAACCATGTGAAAGCTATATTAGGCACATAAACTTTCTACACTACACTGCAGCTTCAAAAAGGCAACAAGTTAAATCTAGGTCCTTTGAAGTAGTGAACGGTAGCATTCTGTTCTCCAAAAGAGACGACTTCAAATGATCACACCAAAACTCAAAAAACTGTCATGGCTGAGGAAAACAAGAAAATTCTCCCCAGATAAATCTTATTTCACAGTATCACTGTTGCATGAAACATGGGTTTTGTTGGAGCCAGCAAACTTCAGTTTTGTAGAAAGGTAGAGAGTCTTAAAAAAGGCCGTATATCTTCTTTCTCTATCCGTAAATGGTCTCAAAAAACAACTTACTGTTGCATGAAAACAGTCTGTGGCGTCAGATCAGTTTACATACAGCAGGCACTACCATCCTGCCCTGATTATTGTAATCTCTGCTTTTAATTAGATGCTGGGATTAGGAGCTGTTTTGCTGCTCAGTGCACTCGATGTGTTCCCTATCAGCCCTAGCTGCTGCGGTGTCCCTTGTGAAACATGGCCTGGCAAAGTAAGATGCTCTGAAAAGATCTTAGCACAGTTTACTTTACAGACACATTAAGGGACAGCTGCACAGGGGAGAAAAATACACCAAAACCCCCTTCTTGAGAATCTTTCAGGAGGTTAAAATAGATATTGACAAATACCTGGCAAAAAATTAAGCATTGCAGTAGGCTGGTGTTCTGTGTGCCTTTTACTTAGCTGTTAATTTAATTTAATAGTGTGGAGATCTTACTCCGAAGTCACTGTTAACTCATTAGCTTCCAGTTTACAGCTCAAGTCTGTTCTAGCTTCTTAATGTATCATGTCAAGGGTTAAATTCATACTGTTGGATTTTCCATGAATTTCATTCTGTTCCTGCGCCTCCAGTTCTCAGTCGTTTGTTGTTGTGTGTTGTGCTGACGATACACCTGAACCTTTTGATCAGCATTTTTTGAGCCAGTGTCTTGGAGATCTTTGCTAAAATAAGTTCTTAGGCACCTCACAGGTGAATTCTTTAGTCTGTTATTCCAAGTACATGAATACTTTCTTTCAGCTGGCTCTTTACCTTCAGTTTGTCTGTTCATCTCCATGTTTTCACTAATAGCTCTGTATGTCATGTTGGTCAAACATTTAATGAAGTTCTCATCATAGCCAGCATTTCCTCTTTTTCTGAAACATACACTATCAATGCAGTTTGAGATACTTTAACTTCAGTAAACACCAGTGCTAGCCCAATTTCTGTTTGTTTTCTTATCCTTCATTCTTTTTTTCTTCAGTTTGTTTTCTTTTGGCTGGATTTCTGCATTAGTATACAAACACCTGCAATCATGTATCTTTGAGAGATGAAAACATCTCTGTATTTTTTAATAATCAGACCTTGTACACTAAATATTTGAGAGACGAAATTATCATAGTGCTAATGTTGCCAAGCTTATTTGCAGGTGTGTACCACAAAACGAGACAGTCTTTGAACAGTCCTGCCTCTTCTCCTGGTACACTGACACCTTTTCCCCGAGAATTAAAGTATCAGTGTTTAATCACAGCAGTGTCTAATGGAAACACTGTTAGACTGACTTCTAATGAAAGGAGTGGTAACATGTTTTACACACCTACAACGTGACATTTAATCTGCAAGTTTTATCTGGGCCAGGAGTTGTAGCTATGCTTTAATCTTGCTGTATTAATCCAGCACACTCAGTGCCTACGTACAGAGCTCCAGGTCGGCTCTCAGTGATTCCCAAGCATTTGGGTTACAAGCTGTTGCCAACTCGCAGCTTTTCCCATCAGTCAGAAGGGTCTGTGCTCAGCCATGGCCATTTACAGAGCTGTGCAGATGAATTTCCATTGCCCTGAAGCCAACGGGAGCATTCAGCAGTTGAAACTTCACTATGGGCGACTTAAATTCCAGCTCTATGACATTTCTGCAGTTAATAATGTCCCCTTTTATCTGTGTATTGGTTTTCCACTCTAGACCTGCTTCATGGCAGCTGTGAGTCCATCAGCTGCAGAGACCACAACTCCCGCTTGCTTGAGACATAACTGATGTGCAATTCCTGCGATAAAAATGAAAAAGAAAGGATTGAGGTAGGATTCAACTCTCCTGCCAATTTGAGATCAGACAGGACAAAGTCTTGCAGGCCCCTTCCTGTAGGGCATACAAAAGGGTTGATAAGGGACAAGAATAAATCTAGAAGTGCAGCTTTCATGAGGAAATGACAAGCCAGAGCTGCATGAGAGTCTGCTGCAAGTATGTGGCTGCTGGTGAAGTTAATGAGTGTGGCCTTGGAATCTGTAATTATTACAGTCAGGCAGATGAGTGCTTAATTCTGCCAGATGGGAGAGCTCCACTCTGAGTTCCAGGACATGCCTGGGGGTTTCAAACAGATACACTCTGCAAAAACACTCTGGAAGATGCATCAGCCCAAATAGGTAAGTTCTGTGCCTTGTTTTGTTCCATCACTGGGAAGTTTTTGAAGGTTTGTGGAGTCACTGTGATCGACAGGCTTGGCTTGGTTTGGATGTACTTATTTCCATCCTCCTCCGTGTGCTGGGCTCTCCTCTGCAGGCTGTAATTCTTCCTATCAGCCCGCACAGGCTCGCTAATATCTCCTTTCACACTGTCAGAACACAACTGCTGAATTTTTACATCCAACTTCTTAATTTCCATGCAAATGACTAGTCAGGAAAACAAACAAAAATCCCTAAGACACGTTGTGCTTCACCTTAAATGTAGGAACTGCAACTCCTGAAAAATAATGGTGGTTTATCTAATGGTTTTCAGCTTTTTCTTTGTTGTGACCTCACAGTACGGGAACAACAGTTCTGTGATATGTTTTTTGTTGGTTTTAATATTCTAAACTAAAAGTAGTAGACATGTATATACCTCTTTTGCATTACAGCAGATGTTTTGGGGGGGTTTTTTGACTTTTATGTGCTAAGGCAGTCTTGTGACATGAGTAAGACTTTGGTCATCTCATTTTGGAAGCTGTAAACCTGTTCTTGGAGTTTTATAGTTTTGAACGAGGACAACCGAGATACTTGGAATGAAGCAAATATTTCTGATTTGTTCTTGCTTTGTATTGCTTTAACAGCAGGTATTTGCTTACTATCCATGGTATAAAAATACAAAAATTCTGCAAAACCACGGAGGAACGGGAAGTACATGCTAAGGTGTTGTCCCATCTTTTGGCAAGGGAAGTTAAATCAAGTATCAGGAAGGTGTAGAAGTGGATTGCAAGGATGGTGCAGTGTCTGACCATATCTTACGTCTTGCTGCTGGTAAGAATTAAAACAGAATGCCAAAATAGGAGAATTTTTGCTCTCTCTTGTATGGGAATATACATCGAGAAGTTAATTAGATTAACTATTTTCAAAAAGCTAACAGTGATTAAGGCATTGTTCCAAAAACAGTGGCTGGTTTTGAGTGATAAATTGAAGGGGTGATAAGTGGCTGGGAGCCTTGGCACCTCCAAGAGGAAGGGTATCAGCTCCTGGATTCAACACTCAGCTGAAGTTCCAGTCATGCAAACCAGTCTAAGATAATCTGTGCTCTTCTGCTTGGGGAAAGTCTGTTGGTACTGTTCCCTTAAAATGTGTATGTAAATGTTTTCTAATTTTATCCTCTCAGAAGTGTTCTGTTGCAGCTGACATCCCATCTCGACTTACAATAAAACCATTTTGTAGAGTAAATTGATGGGTTTGGCACCCCACTACTTGTCTCTATGCCTTCACCAGCCCTGAGAATTAAAATGCACCTACTAGATTTGCATCATGCAAATGCATTTTTCCATGATCTGAGTCAGTTTTTTCCTATCCCCATGAAAGATTAATGTTTTTGATAGCAGTGACAGTGTGAGTCAGAGCTGTAACTGCGAGCTGGGGCTTTGCCATGGCCGCACACATCTGCTTTCCTCTTGTGGCATGGTACAGTTAAAGCTTTTGTTTTCTGTTATTACAGGGTTTAATTTTGGGGAAACTGAAGAGATCTGTTAATAATACGAAACATGTATTTCATGGACACTCTGGACCTGCTTTTTTCCTGAGTAATTATTTTGGAAGAGGAGCTGTTGGATGCTTTGTGCCTTGTCTTTTGCAGATAAACACTGTACCTGGTCTGGTGGAGGACTTGCAGTAAAGAAATATTGTGTGCTTTTGCCCTTATCTCTTTCCTGCCCTGAAGAGGTTTACAGTGGTTGCTACCAAAAATTATGGTGGGCCCTGTCACAGCTGAGGATTTCCAGATGTGCAAATCTTCTCAGCAATTTTTTGTGAAGAGTTGCAGCCTTGGTGCATTGACTCTGTACACCTCAGCTCTTACAGCACTCACGAGAAACTTACCTGAATGCTCACAAATTCATTTAAAATTGGGGGATGAGAGGAGCTTATTGGCACGATGCAGTTTCTGGGAGTGATAAACATTCAGAGCCTCTGAAAATTATGTAGGTTGTTTACATTGACCTGGATCAGTTTGAGCCATGGCTGCTTCCTCGTAGTATTTTAGTCTCCCTCTACGGAGCTGAAGCCTGGTTCTGGAGTACTGCCTGCCCCCCTGCAGCAGCAGCTTCTGGTGAGCTATACGTAACATTTAGGAAGATCTAAATTCTAGAATTTGGACAGTCTCTTTGCCAGTTTTTCAGAGGAAGAATGAAGCACTTTGCCACTGTAGCATCCTTGGAAAGTGCTCTTGTAAAAAAAAAATATTAAAAAATTAAGTGTGGAACAAAGAACAGGCTGGGGGGTGAGTACAGAGCACCCAGCAAATGCTCTCTGTGAGCAACACTAATGGTCATGAAATCAGTGGCCTCAAAGCTCTGGCACATGAACTTCTCAACAGTGGTGTGCCAAAACTCCAATCTTTACAAAATACATGGTCTTGTCAAATGCAGTATTTTTGTAGTACGTTGGGAAAGCACAACACACTCTTTATATGCCTTCTGCTGTGAAAGGGAGCATTAACTGCTGACAATAAATAGGTGGGTTGTAGTATTTCAAGCTTTCAGTTTGTGAGGTGAAATTGCTCTTCCATTCCAGCTCCCAGTGGAGTTCTCTGGAGTTACTTACCTGTCATCAGCCACTCTTTGCTGGGCAGACAGAGATCTTCCCAGGGGACTGTTCAGTGTGCAGCTTGAGCCCTGCCCGAGAACAAAGCACCTCCAAACTCTTTAAAACAGAAAGTGCCTGAAAATTGGCCTCTTCTGAGAAGCTGCGAGGAAAGGGACACAGGAGCAGTATCAGTGTCCTGGAATATTTCAGTGAAATGGTTTGGAGAGTCAGAGTCTGGTTCTTGAAGTGAGAGACCAAGGACCAGGTCAGCCCCAGCACTGAGTGCTCCCAGTTTTTTGCAGGATATGGCATCACCTCACTCCCAGTACAGGCTGGAGCTTGGCATCCCTTTCAGGTTTAACGTAACAGTGTTTATGCAGTAGCTGCCTTAACACTGGCTCCTTTGTGCACTCACGTTTGGCATCCGCTCTCCTGGAGGAAGCTGAGGTTCTCAAGCCCTGCATACTTCCCAGAATGGGCCATTTCCCTGGTCCACTCACCCACCCAGCCAAAGGTTACAGGTTTGCATTCCAGAGATTCCAGAGCACCAAAGTGAATGCTACACACTGACGTCATTTTGAGCACAGAAACCTCGTGTTTGCCTTTTCTCTTACATGAATACTGTCAGGCTTGGCAGTGCTGGGTTGAGGTCAAACTAGGTTTACTGACCTGAGTTAAAATATGATTTAAAATAAAGTTTAGAAAATGCTGTTGATTGATTTGAAACTAGAATGGTGTAGTAGCTGTGGCCAGCAGTTTTGTGAAGTGAAGCAGGGCAAGATTCATAGTGGAGATAGGACCTTTTATTGGGCCAGCTGCTTTTGGGGAAACAGATGCATGTTTAGATAGAAATAGAAATAGCAAACTTGAAATTTGTTCTGATTGAAGCAGTTGTTCTGATTCAATTATGAACTTAATTATATTTAATTATACTAACCAGTTAATTTGAGGGAGTGAGGGGTGCTGGTACCTGTGTACTGCAGCAGGATGACAGAGATAAAATGATCCAGGTCACGCGTTTATTGCTGTGGAAGATTTGTCTGTGTCTGGACTGCTGCTGTTGATGGGATGCTTCTCTAACCAGTGCCCAAGGACTGATGTGCATTAAAAAGTAATAATAATAAAAAAACCAACCAGTGGTTGGATTTACACCATGGGCTCACCGTTGGATGAATGTATCTGAGGGCTCAGTGATCACCAGGGTGGGAATTTCCTAATCTTTTTCGGACTTATGTGGCTACAAAGTGGTGTGAAGTCTCTTGGTTTCAGTATTCAGAAAAAGTTGGTGTTTTCATGCTGTAAATTGCCACGGGTCAGGATACAGAGCTTAAAGGTGGAGTAGTGGTTTTGTGGTGCTAAAAATTACTTACATTTTGAAATGATGTGACTAAGTGAGAAACTGAATGCAAACAGCTCTGTGAGTTTGATTGACTGACTCTTCCAAAAGGCTATTATAGATACCATGTTTCAAACCCAATGATTTGAGCCATAACCTTAGGCAGCAGGTGAAAAAGGAGCTAAATTTTGTGTACATGGAAGTACACAAGGTCACATAAGCAATATTTTTCAATTCCAGTATAGTTTCTTTTCCATTTAAGGTTTCATTACATTATAACATTACACTTACAGTGTACAGTTTCATCTTTGCTGTTTCTAAGCTTGGAAACTTGACACCTGTTTAATCCCAAAACAGTGTATGTGACGTGGTAGCTGTTGCTAAAAATTGCATTTCAGTAGCCTTGAAACAGTGAGAATGAGCTGAGTTACTCCAAACTACTTAAAGGTCAGGTCTTCATTCGTGCTCCTAGGAGTAAAAAAAAAAACCAACTAATTTTCAAATTAATTGTACAAAGTCTTTGGTACAGTAGCACTTCCCTTCAGACTGCTTTTGGCTAATAGTGGACAAAATTGTCCTTGCTCTGGAAGCCCTGAAGCGCTCATGTTTGAATTCTCACCTTGTTCAGGGATCTGTGCTGTGGTGGTGATTCCTCACGTGCTTCCAGGGCAGGAATGTATGCTGGAAAAACCATTCTCTCAAACTGTAAATGTCTGTGGCAAAGTTAAATGCAGCCCATTAAATATGGACTGAAGTGTCCCACTGTGAATATTTTTAAAACTTGTGAAAGTGTCTTTGAATTTAACTGTGTTTCTCTGGAGGTTTGAAATGTGTTGTGGGCCGGGGCATAAGTGTGTGCCTGGGGACTGGGAGGAGGAGCCCTGCTTTCAGCAGCTGGGAAAGAAAAGCCACCCTCTCTGTGATACCATCCCTGGTCCCTGCCTAGAGAATCCCCGATGGTTTGTGGCTCCAAAATTAACAACTTTTCCAGCTCCAACCCACTTACCACTTAGTTTAGGTGTGCACCTTGATCTCCCCACCCCAGCATTCCCAAGGGCGTGGGTGTATTTAGTTGTGGTTTCTGGTGCTGGAATCGCTATGGATGTGGCATCCTGCACCTTATGGTCCAAGAGTTGCTGTCAGGGACGGCCTGAGAATGGGAAAGGGTTATTTTGAAATGGTGATGATACAGAGATGCTGGACTTGGGGTGAAGCTGTAATGATGCAGCCCTTTACCCTCTGAGGTCACTGTGAACTGAGTGCAGCTGTAAAAGCGCCCTGTGCCACGGAAAGATTAGAAAGAGGGTTGAACCATTGTATAACCTGGCTGTGCTTTAGCACGCTCATCTTTTCATGTGGAAAATATTTTCATACTGTTTAAATTGCCTTCTAAAAATATTTGATGTTTTTACTACATCATTAACTGTAAGGAACTGATATTGATCCCCCTCCTCAGCCCAACCCTTTGGATTTTCCTGAAAATAGCGTGTATGTGCCTGCTCCTTGTTCACACTGAGGCCTGGGTAGGAGCCACTTGTTTGAATGGAGGTGTCAGTGCAATGAGGGTGAAAGTCATTTTACAGAAGTGATTTAACAGAGCAATATCCCACATTCGTGGCAGGAACACTGCTCCTGTAATAAATTTAAATCAATTTATTGCACATCACTGACTTCCGCTATTTTATTTTAAATTCTGTAACCAGATCAAGGTCAAGGAAGCAAAAGATGAAAGGAGAAGGGGAAAGGAAGCCAGAAGAGGGGAGAGGCGGCAGGAAGGGGGGAGCAGGACAAGGAATGGTTTAGAGCAGGGTAGCAAAATTGAGCTCTCACTTTGGGACTGGAGGGACGAGCATTGCTTGTTCAGAAGAACAGAGAGGAAAATGGGCTTGTCTTTTGGGCCCGTAGGAACTGGGAGGATTGCTCTGAGATTTTTCTCCTTGTTTATAATGATGTATTGGTACTATTTCTAAATACCAAATTACTCCATGGCTAGTCCTTGTGAATGTATTGTTCTTGTACGAGCTGCTGAACAGAAGTGCTTGTGGACTTGGGATGTGCCAAGGAACCGCTGCAGCGACCGGGATTTCAGAGGGAAGCGTGTGCAAAGCTGTTTCTGAATATGCTGTTACAAGATTTTGCTGTAGTGTTTTGGTCTGAGATCAATGAAATATGCTTTTCATTCGATTCATGCTGGAGAACAAGCAGTCTGGATGTTCAGATGCCTCTTGAGGTCGATCCGTTTTCTTTCAGCGAAGGGAATGTTTTGCTTGTGCTTAACTTCTTCCTCTGCACTAGTGTGAAATTTCGTTTTAAACCCAAATGGCCCTTATAGTTTCCACCAGACTTTATATATATTATCAAGTGTTAGTTAATCTGTTCTCTTGAACGGTTAGTTTTCCTCTGTCTGCAAGGGTTTGAGTATCAAAAAGTGAAAACCCAGGAACAAGAAGCAGCCAAGTGTAAATGTCTGTAGAACCAGGTGGGCTGTGACAGCTGCCGTTTCAATATGTCACATTTGGGGTAAGTCGTTCCACACTTGCAGTGTCTCTTTGTATCTGCAAAGCTCCACGTGAGCCATGTGCAAGCATGGTACATTTTTTATGTGAAAGGGAAAGCAGGATGATGTGCAGAAGCTGGCTGACTCCAGGAACTAATCAAATCCAATAATGTTGTTGGTGTTTAACCAGTTATAATTCTATATCGTGTTAATTGTATGAGGCATGTACAACACAGAAAACTTCCATGGAAGCTTGGAAGGGGCTTAAGGAGGTGAAACACAGGGGTTTATGTTCCCTTTCCAGTGAAATGTTTCTGAAATTTTTTGAGAAATCCAGGGGTCAAACACCCCGTTCTCATCAGGACCTTGCACAAAACGCATTCATTTGCTCCCGCATGGAGAGAACTGGTCCCCAAGAAGGCAGGTTTGTGTTTTTCAGAAGAAAGAAGTTGCCCTCCTTGTTTTATTTGTCATGTATATAAAATGAGTTTATGTGTATTTGATTTAAACTTAAATTTTCCTTTGAGGTTTATATTGCATTGTGTTAGTGAAGGAATTTTCAATAACTTCTCATCCTAGTCTAAAACTATTTGTTAAAAGCAGCTTTAGGTAATCAATACCTGCACTACAGCAGGAAATCAGAACTATTGGCAACTGTTGTTTTATGTTTACTGGTTTGAACTCTGGTCTCTGAAAATTCATGCTGCAGTTTCTCTAAAGCTTTTCTGGTATTAAATACCTTCGCTGGGAGATTTGCTTACTCCTGCACCCTTGTTGTTGACTCAAGCTGATGACTTCTCTGCTTAAAAGAAACATTCAGTAGTCTGTCAGCTTTACAAACGGTGAACAATAGTTTTCTGGACCCAGAAAATAAAAATACAGGTATCTACACAGATACTAGTTTTAAAAATGCTTTATTTTTAGTATTACAAACATTTTTTTGTACTGTGTTGGGAATTTGGTTTCGAGTGGGCAGTAGCAGGAATGTGGAGAGAGAGAGAGATACCCCTGTATGTGTAGGGAGATACAGATACATCGATAAATAGATGGATGGAACATGGTGGGGATAGATTGCAAATAATTTAACCTGTGATTATGAAAATTACAAGTAAGTAATTGCATTTCTGTAGTTAGTCCCTTGCACAGTCTGGATCCTAGAAGAACCTGCCCTTAGAGAGTTCAGATGAATTTTCTTCATGCAGTCTTATGAATCCACTTGACTTTTGCTTTCAGAGATGAAAATGACAGTTTTCCTCTTTATTTCAGGATTCCTTTGATCTGTCGTATGTGGGAAGAACGCTAAGAGAACCAGCTAAAAATGGGTGTTAAAACATTCACTCATAACTCCCCTGCTCACAGTCAGGAGATGCTGGGGAAGCTGAACATGCTCCGCAATGACGGACACTTCTGTGACATCACCATCCGCGTCCAGGACAAGATTTTCAGGGCACACAAGGTGGTTCTGGCAGCCTGCAGTGACTTCTTCCGCTCCAAACTCGTTGGCCAAGCAGAGGACGAGAGCAAGAGCGTGTTAGACCTGCACCACGTGACGGTGACGGGGTTCATCCCTCTCCTGGAATACGCTTACACAGCGACGCTGTCCATTAACACAGAAAACATTATCGACGTGCTGGCCGCCGCCAGCTACATGCAGATGTTCAGCGTGGCCAGCACGTGCTCGGAGTTCATGAAGTCCAGCATTTTATGGAATACACCCAACAGCCAGCAGGAGAAGGTGCTGGACGCGGGACAGGAGAACAGTGCAAACTGCAATTTCACTTCCCGAGACGGCAGCCTGTCTCCCGTCTCCTCTGAGTGCAGCGTGGTGGAAAGAACCATTCCCGTTTGCCGGGAGTCTCGGAGAAAGCGTAAAAGCTACATCGTTATGTCTCCTGAGAGCCCCCTCAAGTGTAACACACAAACCAGTTCCCCCCAAGTGCTCAATCCTTCAACTTCCTACCCAGAGTCCAGAAATCAGCCCGTGGACTCGTCCTTAGCTTTTCCCTGGACTTTTCCTTTTGGAATTGATCGAAGACTTCAGTCAGAAAAGGTGAAGCAGGGGGAGAACTCTAGGACTTTGGAAATGCCTGGGCCCTCCGAGTCCAACAGGAGAATGACGGATTACGTGACTTGTGAGAGCACGAAAGCCAGTTCTCCCCTGGTGATCGAGGAAGACGTGCGTGTCAAAGTGGAAAGGCTGAGCGACGAGGAGGTTCACGAGGAGGTGTCGCAGCCCGTCAGCGCATCCCAGAGCTCCCTGAGTGACCAGCAGACGGTCCCGGGGAGCGAGCAAGTGCAGGAAGATCTCCTGATCAGCCCTCAGTCTTCATCTATAGGTATGGCCAATTCTGGAGTTACATATAGCAACAGGCATGTGAGCATTGGTGATTTTCTTGGAGGAAATCTGCCTCGTGGGTTTTCATGCTTTACTTTTGTGAAACTCCCTTTTATCCCCCTGATTTATGAAATGTTACACATAAACTTGGAATTCTTTAAATAACTTTGCAGAAGGCAGCTGAGAATGGTAAGCCTGTGGTAGCCCTCTTTATTCAGCAGAGGTTGATAACTCCTTTTTACCTCTAGCTGCCTGACTGGGGAAACTTAATTCTGCTTTCATTAGTGTCAAAAGGCACGATCTCAGCTGAGCTGCAGCACCAGATTTGAAAGGCTTGTGCCTGAAGCCACAAAGGGTTAGAATAGTACTTTGCATCAGACATCAAATCTTGTATAATCGTGACAGAGAGCCTTTGTAAGAGGATTTGCAAAGTAAGTGGTGAAACACTCTCATCTTAATGCCCCAGACAAAAATAAAACCACACAGTCATAACACTGAGAATCTTTCCATTTCTGTGGGATTTGATTCTCAAGTTGCTTCTTCAAATGCTGCTGGTTGCTGAGAGAAATCTTTTTTCCATGAAAGACAATTTGAAACCAGTTTTGGGTTCTTATAGCAGGCTGTTCTTTATTAAGAGCTAATACTTAAAGGTTACTGGAACAATCCGTATTTTCCTCTGCACAGAATGCACTGAATGGCTTTTAGTAAATCAGAAGATAGAGGTTTTGCAGTATTTCTAGTTTAATTGTCAAAATTTTGCCCAAGTCAGCTATTTTACTCTCAAGTGGCTTGACCTGTGCTCAGCAGAGTTTGTTTACTGAAAGATTTTTAGTAAAGCCTGTTCTGTTTGAAGACCATAAGAATGGTAGATGTACTGCTCTGCATCATTCAAATAATGTGTACATGAAGGGCTGCCCCAGTTAGTTAAATAAATAACTAAAACAAAGTAAATAGCTGTTGTGGCCTTGTAGTCTGCATTATTTGTTGGCTTTGGTCAGTGCAACACTGTGCCTCCTCTGGAGAAAGTGAGATCAGGCTGACCTTCCAGAGCAGCAATGTACAATCAGTGCCAAACTGTTCAGGTAATACTCACCAAAAAGAGATGAAAATATTTCCCACTGATGCCCTCCTTTGCTGTTGGACTGTTCTCCAGTTTGTATAGCTCACATGGTGATATTTTAGATTGTAATGCTTTTTCCAGATGAAAATGTTTTCTTTATTGGAGTCAAGGATGTTTACCTTTGCTGAGGAACAGACTTAATATCTTATTGTTAACTCTAGATCTTTAAATGTAGTTTGCCAAAATAGTGCATAAATTAAAAACTGAAAGAAGCTATTTGTTTGCTGGGGAGTCACCAGGAAAAGAGGTCCTTGTTCAAAAACAGGTTTTGTTTGATTCAGCTTTTAACTCATTATAGTCAGAACTGAAAGACTTTGCCAGGGCCATGTGATAAAAGATGCAAATTATTTCATCAAAGTAATTATATCATCAGAGACAAAATAGAACAAGTAGCAATAATAGTTAGGGAAAGTTAAAAATAGTATATCAAGTGATATATATCATAAATGTATCAATAAATATCACACCAAGGCAGCTTAAAGAACAAACTGTGTGTAAACTCCAGGCTGCAGATGAGTAGTTTTATGTGCATGGGGTAGAGAATCTCAGGCTTTAGTGATTATAATTTTTAAATTTAAATATCTGTCCTTGCTGTTAGTACAGCATGTTCTGCCTTAAAACAGTTGCAGAGAGAAGGAAAATGTGCCAGGGCAAAATCTTTAAAATACAAATCTGCTCTTTGTCTTTGAATATGTTTGAATTAATATTTATGCTCTTGGCATAATAACCATCCTCAGAATGGTTTTTATTCATGTTTTGCTGTAAAAGGAAACAGTGTTCTTGCTTTTTAGCACGGTTACGATACAGCACACCTTGTAGCTAGAAAGCACTTTTTACCTCCCAAAGATGCATTACTTTATGCAGTAATGTAAGAATAGTAAATGGAGGCAGCAAGGTATGTTAAAGTACAGCTTTTTCTTCCCTGAACATCGTTTCCTCATATAATTGCATATATTTATCTCAGTGTTTTATAGTGCATTTACAAAAGCATTCTTGCCTCTCTCTCTCTGATAGTGCAAAAAGCTCTTATTCATTCTTTGGGAAATTTAAGAATTGTTCATTTGCAATTTATTATATTTGAAAGCACTTTATAATACAGAAGGAGACGTGGAGCAGGGACTTGATAAATAAGTCATTATGGTTACAAAAACAGCTGTGTCTGAGAAGATACTCTCATAACTCATTAGCACTTCTGGCATTTGAGAGGTGAAGGCATGAAATTAAACCTAAGAGCAGTTGGGCTTATTTTTCAGTAGACTTTCATTGAAGTATTTCATGAGAAAGAAGGATAAATCAAAATGGGATCGACTTCTGTAACTTTAGATTGCTTAGCTGATGAATTTCCCAAGTATAGTTTGTCACCTCTTAACAAAATCAAAAATTTTGCTTTTACTGATTGTGAGGCTGCCAGAGATGCAATTTTCCTCTTGTCACTGGCCCCATAACATGGCATCACATTAAGACAAGAATCTTTCACTTCAGGAAAGGTCTCTCATTCTTTTTGACAGAATATGCACATTTTCTGCTTTACTTTTCACCTCTTTGTTCCTTCATTTTGGTTTTCTGTTTTGTCTGACACTTGCCAGTGTACACCTAATGCTGCTTGATTTAACTAGTGAGCTTTAGGGTTCCCAAGTTCAGATTGCTCACCTACCCCTCTCTTAGAAAGCAGAATTATTTTACCACAGCAGCAAGAGCAGCTCGTAGCACTGTCCTGTGCTTTGCTTGTCCTCCAGGTGTAGGCAGAGAAATCTCCTTCCCCTGGATTCAGTGGGGGAGATCAGAGGCTGCTTGACCAAACTCCCAGAGGGGATGAGAGAGGCCCAGATGAGCAACAGCCACATCAGTGAATTAAGGTGTGGGTTTGTTTTAGTGCTGCATTTCCATTGGATTCTGTTCCCCGAGCCCCTTGAACTACATTTGCCCCAATGCTGGTGCACTGAGCAGAGCTCTGGAGTGGTTTTGTTTATACATTTCTCTAACAAACAGGTGTTTGGTCTCTTTTGTGTTGCACCTCTTGATTTCCCAGAGGGCTCTTCCTGTCTCAGCTACTTATCAATAAATGAAGACATTATCAATTACTATATTTATGGAAGATTTGGAACACAAAAGCCATTTAGTGTAGCAGGTTTGAACTCCTTATTGCTCAGGAAGTCTTGAAAAATTGACAAAATAGTCCCTTTAGGTGAATGTGACATTTCTGCTTTACAGTGCTAGTACTGGATGTGTTTTGAAAACTGGCTGTATTTAACATTTCCATTTTCTAGGTGTACCAAATATGTGCCCTTTATTGAGTTGTCAATTTACTGGATAATCTGTGCAGAGAGAAGCTGATTTTGAACAAGTTGCTTCTGGGTGTTCTAAATTACTTTCCCAAGGCACTTCTATTATCTTATCACCCAGGAAGCAGCATCTATCAGAGATTTGGGAAAGCAAGCTTGCTGTGTATTTACCTGCCTCCCAACCCTTTTTGAACAGTTATTTGCATTAAATTGCCCTTTTTTCTTTGCCTAGGCTCAATAGATGAGGGGGTTACAGAGGGATTGCCCACACTCCAAAGCACCTCTGGCACTAACGCTCATGCAGACGATGACGATCGGTATGTACCAACCTGGTGTGCAAAGTGTTCTGCAGCAAGTGCTGTGCTCTAATTAACCTCCCCAGCCTTAATCCCGGAATGTTCAGTTGTTCCTACACCTCGTTCTCTGCGTTGATCAATCAAAGTACAATCAGTGCCTGGAGGGGCAGATGCTTTAGAAGAATGTAGGTGATGAAAGTCAGACTCTGCTTACTCGTTGCTTTTTATTCCTATCTATTTCCAGGCAGCACTGGTGAAGATAGTCACGTTTTTGCTGTTTCTTCATTGTTGCTCTTGATTAATAAATTTTAATTAAACCTCTGTGTGAAACATGCGTGCTAAAGGTGATATGCAGCCCCAAAAGCAGCAAACCGAAAACAAGGACCTAGCCCTGACTTCACCAGACCTCGCTACTGCAAGCCACAGAACAGGCAGAGCAGTCTTAAATCTCTTCTCCCAAACTTTCTGCCTGTAGCTTCTTACCAGGAGGCTGCGTGGCACTTGCTGTAAATATTTAGCAGGCTTTTGCTGTGCTGAGCTGGGTGATTTATTAAGGGAATCCCTTATAAGGGAAGGCTGGCAGGAAAAACCAAACTAAACCGTGTCTGTTTGGTCAAAGAGCCCTCGTAGTTCTGTTAGAGCCAAGTGAGGTACCCACACATGGCATACAGGGGTGCACAACTGCTTTGACTTCTGGTTCTTAGCTATTCCCTCTCTAAGCACATTTTTCCAAGCTGGTTTTTGCAGGGGTTTGTAAGACAAGTGGGTTTGAGGAAGAAGTGTGAACCTTTGGAAGTTATTCCAGAAACTGTGTCAAGAGAAGCTCCCTATAGAGCTAATAACCAGGAGCTGCATTTTCATAGCTCATAAAATCTTTCCCGTCATTTCCATCTAAAATCTGTCCCACTGTAGGATCAAAAAGGGAAAATAACTGCTTAGATAAGACTTTTTGGATGACATGGAAAATTTTATCTATCTGCTAACAAACCTGAGTATAAAAATAACACCCAGCACTTAAGGGTTGAATTAACACTAGGAGCACATGTTGCACTAGAGCTAATCCAGGCTTTTACACCTATAATTCTGAAGTCAAGTGGCACACATATTTTCAGCACTGGATTATTTCAGAAATTTCCTATAAAACTGCAGAGCTTCAGCACAAACTGCATAGAAAATTCAAAAGATAAAAAATTCTTTAAACACACTGAAAATTCCCACTGAAAGATCTCTTCCATGCAGAGAAGGAAAGAATATTTACCTCCATGCCATGTGAGATCAGAAATCCTTATGGGTTTTGTGACTGAGCGATACTGAACTCCTACAGGAAACTCTTTAATCTTGTGTGTATCAGGAGATACCTTGTGCTCTCTCTGCAGATAAATTTTACAACTGGAACTTTTGCTGCTGAGAATTCTGCACTCAGAATTCAGATACCCCTTGTCTTCACAGTTGTAGTGACATCCTTTTCCAGAGTAAAGACAGTTTAAATGTTGATTTAAAAGAGATTATCCTAGTTCTTGCCCTCCTGGGCCGATCTGCTCTGTGGATTTTTATATGATGTCTAGGAAAATGTATTTGTGCAAAGCACATGTTCCATTCCTGTGAATGTTAGAAGTCCCCAAATCCAGCACAACCCTGAAGCCAGCTCTCCAGGCTTGAGGTGGAAGCAGAGCAGCAGAAGGATTTCCTCAGTTGGGAAAACTTCCTGACTGTGAGGAGCCATCACTGTATCTTTTCTCAGGACATTTCAGACATTACAGTTTAGTAAAGCTCAAGTTGCAATGTGCTGGCCATGGAATGAATAGTCAGGGTCAGAGCAGTTCCCTGCTGCCAGTGGTGTGTGATCTCTCAGCGGGCTGTGAGCAAGCTGAAATGGCTATTTCACCAAAAAATAGAGACCTTAATGCTCAGGGAAGGGAAACCCCAGGTAAGTACAAATCCTGTTGTTCCCATGTTTGTACCAGAAGATTTGTTCTTATTTCACTGTGCCCTTTAACAAGTTCCTTGCCTGAGGACTTGGATTAGAGCACTGTAGTTCCCTTAAACAGTTTGCAGCTAGAGGCTATGGAGGAGCAATTAGTCAGTTTTAAATAAATTACTTTGAAAGTTAAATTGTTCCTTATTGCAGTCTGTGTGCTTTTTTTTAAACACAGCACTGGAGCTGTGCTCATGGAGTTCTTTGAATCAGAAAAAAGAGCGAGTATTGATTCATTAGATTAATATTTTAAACTTAGAAATATGCAATTACAACTACTAGTATTTGTTCATGGAACTTGGATTGAGATGAAAAATTAATTGGCTTTAATTCCATTTGTAAATATCACTGAAGCTGCAAAATACTCCTTTGCTTTTCATGTGCTCAGCTCTTTAAACTCTTCCTCAGGGACTGTTTAGTGATTGCAAGTCATCGATATGCTGGAGAAAATGCCCACGCCTGGAAAATAACGTTCAGTTTGCAGTTGTGCCGAGGCCGTTGCCCAAAGAAACAGAAGTCCGAGCTTATTCCCTGGGTCTGTTCAGATGTGCAGAGTCAGTGACTGTAAGACTTCAGGTGCAGATCAGACACGTTGCTACAGACCCCGAGATTTCCAGAATAAATGGAGATTTCAGCAGAAATGTGACGTGCCAGTCTCTTTCTTCTTCTCACGCAAAAGTGCTCAAGGGTCAGATTTTCACGGAGGAGGCTTCTTCGGTCATGTCTCTGGCTTGTTTGTAAATCAGTGCCTTTCTTTCTTTGTAGTCTGGAGAACGCTCAGTATCCCTATCAGCTCTACATTGCTCCTTCCACCAGCAGCACAGAGAGGCCCAGCCCAAACGGTCCCGACAGACCCTTTCAGTGTCCCACCTGCGGGGTCCGCTTCACTCGCATTCAGAACCTAAAACAACACATGCTTATCCACTCAGGTAAGGACCACCACTGCTCCCCAGAATTCCTGATTCACGGCCTCGCTGTGCAGCACTTGTGATAATGCAGGTTTTTTACTCACCTGCCAAGTGCTTGAGAGTTGATTTCAGAAAGACTGGGTAGAGGTTTGTCTCGTTGAATGCTTGTTTTGATCCCTGAGTCTGACTGATAGTTGTGCTCATGGATGATTAGCGTTTGTGTGGACTGAAAAACCTGATTGCCTGGAACTCATCAGGGAAAGTCATTTTCCTGAAAAAGATCTGAGGTGAAATAAAGTATACTTGGCCCTTTTATTGCACTAAAGAAGTATATTGAAATTCTTCCTCTGCCATGTTGTAATTCTCTGCTCTGTTTTAGAGGAGACTTGCAACCATAAGAAAATATTATCTGTGTCCTTGCATTGAAGAATGTTGTATGCCTTTGGATCTCAGAATTTTTGGAGGGATTGCAGGACAACTGAGTTGGTTTGATAATCAGTTTAGCTCCTGCAGATAGCACAAGCAGCCAAAGGTTTGTGTGAATGCCTCCTCTGGGCCTTGATCCCCAAATTAATTTTGATTTCTAACCAAGCATGAACTCCCCAATGTCTTTGCTATTGGTTTTTTCAAGACTTGTCAGCATTATCTGGCAATGGCATTGGCATTTGAGGGAATAAAGGGAATATTGAAGGGTTATTGCACTTGGGCACTAAGCCTCATGTTTTAGCATCTCCTGGTTTGAGTGTGACCCTTACCTGCACACAGGGGCTGTACCATTCTGGGACAGAGCAGCCACAACTGACAAGGTCTAATTTTTTCACTGTCAGCAATTATTTGTTGAGTCCTTTCAAGCAAAATAACCAGATATGTGTTTAATACTTTAAAAAGCAAATTCTGTGGGCATATCAGGTGTGAATGATCCCAAGCCTGTTGTTAAAATATGACAGCAAAGCACCTCTGGCCAACCTGTCAACTGGCAACCCCTGGGTAAAGCTGGGAGAGATTTGAATAGCTGGTTTAGAATAATTAACATGCAAAAGAACTCTCAAAGCTTGTAAATGTTGAAAGTGTTTTCACATGAGCAAAATGGCTAAAGAGATTTCCCTCAAACTACCAGAGGAAATAGATGCCCTTGGACAGTAGGAAAGCATGAAAAGCTTGAGCTCCACCAGACCATATTCCAGTTTATTAACTTGTTTTCGCATGCTTAACAGGGCGTTTCAGTGTAACCTTAACTACAGCTTTCTCTGTCTAAAAGCCCTCAATTAAAAGTTCACCTCCTGCTTTGAAAGTAAGGAAAGCAGAGTGAAAGACTGGGAATTAACAGCCAGGGCTGATGCACATTCAGCCTTTTGAAAAAATCTTTTCTATTCCTTGACAGCCCTATTATGCATAGAGCTCCATATTCCAGATTCCTAGCCTCATGTTTGGATTTTCCCACTTTCTGGAGTTCAGACTTTATTAAATCAGAAAGTTTAGGTGACTCAGACTTTTATGTTGTAATAGTTCTGTTTGTGTCATTACCCACTCAGCCACTGCAACATGTTGCAGAGCTCATATGGTTTTGGATAAGAAATGAAAAGTGAGCTAGGAACTGAATTTCTAAATTAATACAAGAAAAAAACGAGAGGCATGAAGCTAAACTGTCTTAGAGAGCTGTCTGTCATGCAAAGTTGCCGAAAATTCTTGTATAGTGTATTGGTTTTGCTCAGCCTGGGTTTTGGTAGCAGGGGGGCACGAAGGTGGCTCCTCTGAGAACCTCCTGGAAGTTTCCACCATGTCCAGCAGAGCCAGTCTCCAGTGGCTCTGAAAGATGGACATGCTGCTGGCCAAGCCTGGGCCAGTGAGAGGTTGGTAATGCCTCTGTGATGACATATTTAAGAACATCAAAACAAAGTCACAAGGTTTTGCTTCTAGTCAGAGAAGAGGAGCAGGTGAGAACATGTGAGGGAAACAACTTGGAGACACCAAGGGAAGTGCAGAAGGAGGGGGAGGAGGTGCTCCAGGCACCGAAGCCGAGATGCCTCTGCAGGCTGTGGTGAAGACCATGGGGAAGCAGCTGTGCCCCTGCAGGCCGTGGGGATCCACGGGGGATGCAATGATCCACCCACAGCCCTGGGGATCCACGGGGGATGCAGAGATCCACCCCCAGCCC
>VXAZ01008308.1:203983-248001 GCA_013399875.1 Gymnorhina tibicen | reverse complement strand
CTCCCGTGGGAGGGACCCCACGGCCTCACAGGGAAGGACTCCTCTCCCGGAGCAGCAGAAGGAAATCCTGGTGATGGACTGACCAAACCCCCCTGCCCTGCCTGCCTGTGCTGCCGGTGGGAAGGAGGGAGGGGCTGGGGGGAAAAGGTGTTTTTAAGGGCTTATTTTACTTCTCATTATCCTCCTCTGATTCTGTTAGCAATAATTCACTTTGTAACTTTAAGTTTATTAAAGCGTGTTTTTGCCCTTGAAGTGTTTTCTCCTGGTCCTTATCTCAACTAATGAAACCGTTGTTAATTTTTTTCCCCTCTCTCCTCTGCCCAGCTGTGGCAGGGGAGGATGAGCAAGCGACTCTCGTGGGTGCCTGGCGTCGGGCCAGCGCTGAACCACGACACAGAGCAAGGTTCCCACGCAATATAAAGGCTCCCACTGCCCCCTTTTATCGCCATTCCTGCTGCATTACAGGGGCAGCCGTGTGCACACAGTCCCCCTGCCAGAACACTTCTCCGAGGCCAAAGGCAGCCAGAAAAAAAACATTGCAATTAAGGGTAGGCTGATAATTGCATTGTTGGGAACCAGTCTGGCACAAGAATCTCCCGAGATCAAAGGAGTTCAAAGGCGTTGGAGATGACTGCAGCATCAGGTCCTTGTTGGCTGTGCCTCGGGATCTTAACCACGCTCTAATCCATGGGGGCTTGTGTTCAGTTTAAACCGTGGGGAAGGAGCCTTGGGCCAGGTCACAGCGATGAGATTTGCTGGAGGTTGTTACTGAGGGAGTGCAGCTCCGCTCTCTAATTGTTGCTGCCTTTTTAAAGTTAACCAGAGAATCTCTTACTCAAACAGGGCTTTGCTGTGACGGCTACAGCTGCTGGCCCTGTGCTGTAGCACTCCGGGAGGATTTTGCCTGTGACTGGTGCTTACAAAAGGTGAACGTGTTTGCGCTCTCTCTTCCGCAGGCATTAAACCATTTCAGTGTGACCGCTGTGGGAAAAAGTTCACCCGAGCTTACTCGCTCAAGATGCATCGCCTGAAGCACGAAGGTAAACGCTGTTTCCGGTGCCAGATATGTAGTGCCACTTTCACTTCCTTCGGGGAATATAAACACCACATGCGCGTTTCCCGGCACATTATCCGCAAGCCTCGGATTTACGAGTGCAAAACATGTGGCGCCATGTTCACCAACTCTGGAAATTTAATCGTTCACCTGAGGAGCTTGAACCATGAAGCGTCAGAGCTAGCAAACTACTTCCAGAGCAGGTGAGGTGCACAGCAAAAACCTAACAGGGAAACTTGCTTTTTTTTTTTTCCTTTTTTTCTTCTTTTTTTTTTCCTTAGATCATCATTTCCTGCTTTCAGGGCAGCCTGCTGTGCCTCTCATCAGGCTGCCAGCTAATTCCAGTCAGATTGATTCCTGCTCCACTCTCTGTTGTATCTGATCTGTCTTACAGTATGGGAGCTATATAGGAGGCCACTGAAGAATCCAGTGATATGCAGAGGCTGGTTCTGGGTTACTTAATTTCTCTTTTCAATAGTACCTATGGCCAAGCTAATGGTGTGAAGCCATAGTGTTCTCTACTGCAGTGTCTGTGATTTGATATTGATTTGCTTTTTTTTATTGATTCAAAATCTTGTACGTAGCCTGTTCACTTTCGTAGGGCACAGACTTCCTACGTCGTTTTAAGTGCTTGCTTAACACTGTGGAAAGATTGCATGACTCCAAACCTTCTCCTTTTTCATTTTCTAGATAACATTACTAAATGATTAAACTAATAGGTTTGGAAATAGTAAGGGCCACTTGGACATTTTTTATCAGGGCATGAAAGACTTGGCGTATCTCACGATTCCTTCAGTCTGATTTGACAAACACGAGGTTTAGCAGAGCTGACTGTGAGTTTGGGTTGGAGCAGTGAATGCTGCTGTCATTTAAGGATTTCTTTTAACTGACACACTGCCAGGTGGAACCAAAGCGTACAAACGTGCATATATGTGATACATGTATATACTTGTCTCAAGTACAAACTTCATGTCTGGTGCTGAAAACTTGCAAAGAAATTTATTTTCATTATGTCCTCATGGTCTGAAAATACAGCTGGAGCATTTGATAGGTTTTCTTTGGATCCACTCAGCCCTCAGCTGTTAAGAATACGTAGCAGAAGTTTTGTCCAGAAAGGATTAAAAGGAAGTCCTGCTGCTGCTCTGGGGGATATTGTACCTCAGACACAGGAAGGGCCACATTTTGCCAGTGCTAAACTCATTTTTGTTTCTATTTTTAAAGCTTGAGTGCTCCCTTTTTTTCAATGAGGTTTTCAGTGCCAAATGTGTTCCAGACATTAACTTTCATTCTCATCAAGGTGATACAATCTAATAATAAGAAGTTTCTGTGTAGGAAATATGGATGTGAAATAGATGCCATTGAATAAATTCTCTGTGTGTGGAAATGAGAACCAGGTTATGGTGCTTAGTGGAGTATGTCAGTGCCACGATCTTGGACAATGTGAAATGAGTACCTTTGTTCTCTGTGCAATGCAGTGTGTAGTTTGTGTGATGTAGCTGATGCCACGGTGTGAGAAATGACATTTCTCTTCTGTCCTTTACCCCTCTTCTAGTGACTTCCTAGTACCGGACTACTTAAACCAGGAACAAGAGGAGACCCTCGGGCAGTATGAGCTAGGGGAGCATGGCTTTGAAAACAACTCTTCTGTCCAAATGCCTGTCATTTCACAGGTGTCGTCAACTCAGAATTGTGAAAGCACTTTCCCCTTGGGGTCTCTGGGTGGGTTGGCAGAGAAGGAAGAAGATGTGCCAGAGCAGCCAAAGACTAACGCCACTGCTGAGGGAGCCGCGGGTGACCCTCCGAAACCGGAGCTGTCATCTATTACTATCGAATAATTCATGGTTTGGTTTAATTTTTGTTCTTTGGAAAGTGCCTGTGTTTGGTCCTGTACATTTTAATTTAATTTTTGTAAACAAAAAGTTGGGGAGATTTTCCCCTTATTACTTTGTAAGCTACGCTTTAAACTGAAAACTGCGACAGATGTTACATTATTTTTCATGACTGAATGATCACTTCTGTGAAAATATTTAAGACTGATTGCACAAAAAAAGATCTTGTCAGAACATCATGGAAGCTGTGATATACTTCTAAAGAAGAACAACTGATTCAGATCACTTTAACTATTCCTTCTTCCACAGTTAGAGCAGCTCATTATGTTTCTCTTGCTTCTGCAGGCCCTCTGGTAAGGGAAAGAAATCAGAGGAAACCTTTTTCAAATGATAAACGAAAGGATGCATTGAGATCATGACTGAACAGTTTTGACTAGTTTTCAGTGGATGCTTTAATCTTCTACATAAAGAAGTGATACTTCCTATATGTGCCTGCTGTTTTTCAAAGCGCTTACTGTGCCCCTGTGCCTGGAAATGGTGAGCGGTTTTGAAAGGAACAGTCACACACTTCTTCAAAACACATGATCCCTGTCCATCCCAGATGAATGCCAGGTATTCCTGCTTCTTCTGTTCCAGTCCTTTTAGAAACTGCTTGATCAGATAGCCTAAACAGATCTGCCCAGCTAAGGTTAGGCATGGAAAGTCTAAAGGTGCACCAGGAATTGGGAGTGATGGA
The DNA here is from genome assembly GCA_013399875.1 of Gymnorhina tibicen. Taxonomy (NCBI): domain Eukaryota; kingdom Metazoa; phylum Chordata; class Aves; order Passeriformes; family Artamidae; genus Gymnorhina; species Gymnorhina tibicen. Next base: position 244,382 of record VXAZ01008308.1, on the reverse strand, counting down.
AAAGTGTATAGCCATGCAAGCCTGACAAATATCTCCTGACTGGATCTGTCTGTAGATGGGGAACTACAAAGGAAAACAAAGGTTTTCCCAAGGTGAAATTCTTAAACCACGGCCAGATGGTGTTCATGGGAGGGACTCACGTTACAGCAGGTTGAGCAGGGCTGCTATGTGAAAGTTAAGACGCTAGAAAATTTGTAGAGAACTATCTCCCATGGTAAGGATTCGACAGCACAGCAGAAGAAAGAAACTCTTTTCCCTAAGTGTACTGAAGAAAGATTTCTAGGAAATGAAAGACTGACCAAAAACCCCATGCTTTGTCTCCTTGTGCAGTCGGTGGGAAAGAGGGAGGGGCTGGGAAGAAAGCAAGTCATTTTAGTTCATGGGGTTTAGTCTTTTAAGGTTAAGCTGTCCTAGTTGGGAAGCGAGGGCTCCCTTTATCTCTGGAAGCAAGGGTCTTCTCTCTCTGTTTGAGTTCCTCGCTAGGTTACAGCTGCTCAGCATCCACTCGCTCGAGCGTGGGCACTTTTCCTCACGGGCTGCGAGTGGATCTCTGCATCCCCCCGTGCACTTTATGAATTACAGGGAAACAATTTGTTGTATCATAGTCCTCACCACGGCTGGCAGAAGAATCTCAGCTCCGGCGCTCGAAGCGCTTCTTCCCCCTCCCTCTTTTCCCTGCCCTCGGTGCCGCTGTGTTGGTTCTCTTCACGCGTCTTCACCTTTTCCTTTCCTCTGACTCGGGAGAGTTGGTGTCCGTAGGTTCGTTTGTTCTCAAGTTCTATCAATTGAAAAGTTTTTNAGCTTCGCTGTGCTGAAAAGGTTGATGTAGTCTGTGTTCCGTGGCGGGGCACTGTTCGCCACGTTTCCGTCGCTGGCCACGGGGTCCGTGCCGGCACCGCACAGGCCGCGCCGCTCCCGGCCTCGGGAGGGCCCCGGCCGCATGGCCTCGGCCGCGCAGCTGCTCGCGGCACCGGGATGGCTCCCCCGGCGGCCCCCTCGCCACCCCTCCGAGGGGAGGAAGAAAGAGAGTTTCCCATGCTTTTTTCTCTCTTAAATCTGTCATCACAGAGGCGTCACCAACTTCTGCAGTTGGGCTAGCAACCCGCCCTTCGTCAGAGCCTTCAGCCATCGGCTCTGTGCCCGATGTAGTAGAAGCGTTCTATCAATTGAAAAGTTTTTGTAGAGCTCTACAACGCCGAGAGGGTGGTCCCATCCCGGAGCTGCTCGCCNGCAACCCGCCCTTCGTCAGAGCCTTCAGCCATCGGCTCTGTGCCCGATGTAGTAGAAGCTTCGAGCAGCTTCTCCCGCCCGCTGAAAAACTGGACTGTTTTTAGACCAACACAAATCTAAATTAGGAAGTACAGTAGGAGATTTGTGATTTTTCTTACAGCTTCTGAAGTTAACTCAGTGTTCGGTGCCAAATGCCCATGGCCTGCAGATGAGGTGCTGAGTGAGTAGGTATTGCTTGATCTCAGTATTCCAAAGGCATGATATATTCCCTGAGTCTTGAGTCTTGTTTTTTCGTAAATTGTTGTTTTCTGGTTGGATTTGTTTTATGCGAACATGAGGGGGAAATGAAACCAATAGAGAAAGGTTGCTCCTGGAGAAACAGAAGACACAAAAGTCGTATTATATTGCACATCAATTTGTATTCAGTCAGCCTAGGCAGCTCTGATACTCTCTGGGTCTGAATTCTTTCTATTAATAGCCAACTTTTGTAAGGAAAAAAGTTTATTGACCTTTGGAAGGAGTTTAAAGGGTTTCAGTGACTTAAGCAATTTCTCTCTTTTTAGGTAAAACCCACATATTTTAGTTAAATAGAGCGAAAACAGTTGGGATTTAAGTACTTCCCAAGTTGCTGGAATGAGGTTTCTCCACCAGATCCAAAGGGTGTTTTAGAAACATGCTGCAAAGAAGTTCTGTGCTGCAATTCAGTCTTGTATATCTACCTTCGTGAGGCTTCTTAAAAGGGCTTGAAGGAGAAATGCTTTTTCTGGGCCGCTGTACGGTGAAATAGCCCAGAGCCTGGGCTGAATTTAAAGACCTGATGAGCTGAATTTAAAGACCATTTCTCTTCCACTTCGGATTTCTCTAACTGAGAAGCCAGTGAGACAAGACAATGCCTTTTGCTGAGCTTTTATCCTGAATTAGAGGGCTACAACACTGAACTCAAATACAGCATTTTCTTTTTTTCCTGACGTGTTATGCAGGTAAATGAGAGTCCTTTGTGATTCGTGTTCTGAAGAGTGCTTCACCCACAACCACATTTCCTGACTGTGGAGATGTAATAATCAAAGGTGGTCAGGTATAAGGTGGTGGACATAATCTGATCGTTAGAATCTGATCGTCTTCATCCCTTAAGTATTTTCCTAAAGAGTTCATCAGTGAGAAGGTGCAAATACACAATAGACATATCTGGATATTGGATTTTTAAGACTTAAAATTTTGAGTCAGAAGGCAAATTGCTTTCAGAATACCAAAGAGAAGGGGGAAAGTTACAAAGACTTTATAGCTCTGATCTGTTCTTCCTTGAAAAGAAGTGAAGATCATTAACACCAAGGTACAAGGCAAGGCCTGGGGCTCATTATTCATTGCATTGTGTGTCACACATTATCTTTTCAACCTCCTGATCTCTGGGTAACGTCTTAATTTAGTTCTCACTTTCCAATCTGGTTCAACTGGAGGAACAATAGAGTTCTTGGAGGATTTTTGTTTGGTTGGTTTAGGGTTGGGTTTACTTGTTAATTTTCCTGTCTGTAATTGTTTCTTGTTAATACCTCTTTTCTCCATAGAAATGAATATAGTTTAAATGCAACTACCATTTTATTTCTCCTCTCTAACTTGTTGGAAATGTTCAGTTCTTTGAAATGCTGGTGTTCTTCACAAGAGAAATGTAAAAACGCAGGGCATCTTAAAACAACTTATGTTGTTAATGTGCTTGGATTCCAAATAAAGCAAGAGAGATAAATAGAAAAAACTTGCCTTAAACTACACGTGGGATTAAACCTAAAACAGAAATTTCTTTCAGTACATTATCAGAGGGTTTTGAATTCTGGAATGCGTTTTCTTATTTCTTCTTCCCCCCCAGCCCCCCAAAAAAATCCATTATTTAGTATGCATTTCTATTTCTGCTTGACAAGGGTCAAGGTTGATCTGGTTCAACCCTCATGCTCAAAGCAGAGTCAGCCACGAGTGGTGTTTCCCACAGCTGGAGTTCAGTTGTCAGGCTCGCAGAGACCACGGTCAAGTCTCTCATACTGAGAGAGCAGTAGACTCGGTTATTGAAAAAGGTTCTGGGTTCACATGGATTCTGAGTCTGAAAGGTGTGAATTTAAACTTTTTTAAAAAGTAATAGCTGCCAATGCAGTCAAATATATTTTATAAGACTATGATCCCTATATGTCCCCTGCGGGATGAAATTTTATTGTTTTTAAGCAAGGGTTTAAAGTTTTTATATGAGGGCTTCAGTCGCTTCTTGGTTGCTGGTTCCACCCTGCAGCCCAGGGTGTGGGAGCGCTGAGGTGAGTGCTGGTCTCTCTCCGAGACAAACCAGGAAGCATTTTATATGCAAATCCAGCGGGAGCTTTGTGCACCCTGCAGGGATGAGAGAATTCAGATGGAGGAGCACCTGCTGCTCCTACATCCATTGCAACTTCCACACCATCAGAATATGGAAAATAGCTAATTTTCATTCAGGCCGGTTACGTTCGAGTTTTGCTCACAAGGTGAAATCCAGTTTTGGAGGGTTCTCATCTCCGACTCTAGACATAATAAATCCCATAGCATCGTGATGGCAGGTCAGAGGGTTCAAGGCCAGACAGTACCTCAGCCACATCAGAGGTACCTGGTAAATAGAGTGGGTTCCAAGTGTTGAGGAAATGTACCATAAAAGAAACAAATGTGAATTTTTTTAGTGCAACAGTACTTACTGCTCTGGGTTTTTGTTCACTCCGTGTGTGCTAGCGCAGTAACTCCGTGTCCCACAGGTCTCAGCTACAAATCTGGTTGCACTAAAAAAAAAAAAAGTGGAATCTACCACCAAAAAAAGTGGTGCTGCCAGCCTGTGTGGCAACTGTACCTACAGTCTTCCTGAGGGTTGCTGAAGTCACCAAAAGAGTGATTTTGTTTCACCATTCATTTAGCTGATGCATGCTTTTGATATTCTGACCTGTAACCCTGGCTACACCGAGTCCTTGGACAGCTTCCTTGCTCTGTTCCTGCAGTGCCTTTACTTGAGGTGCTGCCCTACGGTGAAACCCCGAAGAGGGAAAAGCGGAAGCTGGAGGAAAAAAATGTGAATTAAATTATTGTTGGGCTTCTTTGTGCATTTTTGTAACAGTGAAACCCCCTTAACTGTGCCAGTCTCCAGTCACCAGCCGTATATCCAGTCATCATCTCATCCACAGTACAGCTTCTCTTGTTGATGCTGGCCACAGCTAGATTACTTGGCATGTTTATTGACCTAACAGAATTGGTTTTGGGGTTTGGTTTTGTTTTTTAATGTATACGATGTTTAAATACACTTCACATTTTATATAATACTATCTGGCTATTAGTATTTTTCAGGAACCATAGTTCTTGGTGGCTATATATATTTTTGTGACTTTTTTTGTAAACTAAGTGCCGTTTCAACGTTACAATCATTTTTAGAGTTATTGTAATCAATGTGAATATCACGTTTTTTCAAATCTGTTCTGAGCCTGTAGTGTTTGCTTTGTGATCATATGTGTAATGTATATATTCTGTATAGTTACATTGTATTGAAATACTAGCTTGTTTGATATAAGAAAAGTATGTATTGGGTACCTTTTTGCTAGCCTGGTTGTTTAATCTTTAAAAAAAAAAGTTCCAAAATACAAAAAAAAAAAATCTCCAAACTGGTCCCATTATAGGTCAAAATTAAGGGGGGAGAAAAACTAGTTTTGAGTGTCTTTGGATAGAAACATGAAGCTAAGATTTTTCATTAAAATATTAATGTTTTATGGAGTATATCTTTGCTTTGTGTCGTTATTTAACTCTGCCACGGTTTGTCTTGCAGTACAACAGAGTAACTTGGACCTTCAGGAAGAAGGTGCAGCTCTGTCCCTTGAGCTACATTCTCTTATACCTTCTGCTTAAAGTGAGTCCCAGAATAGCTGATATGAGGAGAACTCACTGGTGCTGAAGCTGTCACTGGGAGAAAGGTAGTTTAAAACAAAATTAACATCAATGGATGGTTACGTGAATAAAGAGTATTAAGAATAAAGTACACATTTCTGTTTCATTTTCCACTGTATGTCACGTTGCCTTCTCTTCACGTTCTCTTTAGACCTCATTCTGCAGAAGTGGTGGGGCCAACCTCCCATGGGGTGATGATGATGGAAAGCCAAGGGGGAGGCTAATCAAATTAGCCAAAGCAGAAGATGTTTAAAAAGGACGGTAGGCAGTCACTGCAGTGGCAGCTGTGAGCTTCAAAACAGTCGTGAAACAGCCCAGAGTCATGGGACTTCAAATCCATCTCTGCCCTTTCTACAGCCCTTGCAATTAAAATCATTTTCCTCCTGCAGCCCCACCTGTGTGAGTGAGCTGGAGTCCCGGCTGGATCAGCACACAGCTGAGGGGAATGGGAGCTTTGTACCTGCTTGGCTGAGGTGGTAACTCTGCCCTGTGCCAGCCGAGTAGCAGGCGGGCTGGAGTGGTCAGTACAGCAGCTGCCAGGCTGTGTTCAGCGTCTGACACAGGAGCGAGAGGCGAAATGGAAAAGCTCTCCCTGGTGCAGAGTACTTGGCCACGAGGGACCTTGGGTAGGGGTTGAGAGCTTCTAAATCCCAAGTTCTCGTTTTCCTGAGGACCGTGCGTGGGGACAAGTATCTTAACCAAGAGCAAAATTGGAAGAGGGAGTTTATCTGGTCAGGGCTCTGGAGAGGATGCAGTGTGAGAGGTAAAGGCTTGGGTCTCCCATAAAAAGCAAAAATTTTGGTTCTTTGAAGCCAGCCCCCATTTGGAGTCTGCAGTGATGCTTAGCCGAGTGTCCCAAATTAAAGTCTGGCTGACTGTAAATGCACACACAGCACCCCAGAGCTGAGCAGGGCACCCCTGCACGGATGGTGAAGCTGTAAAGGCACACACAGCACCCCAGAGCTGAGCAGGGCAGACCTTGAATGGATGGCGAGGCCCGGGCTGGTGACTGGAGCAGGTTTTTCCAAAGCACGGCCGTATGTTCAGTGTGAAACATCTTGCAGCCATCCTTAACAAAGCAAGGGCACACAACTGAAGCTTTCTGTGTGGCTTCCTTAGAGCGTCAAGCGTTTTATTCCTGACACTGATGAAGGACCACTTCTTTTGCATAGAGGAGAGCATCTGAGCTGAGACCAAACTCAGCTACTGAGAATGTGGCAGAGTGGGGACGGGAGTTCTCCCAGGGCTGATTGCACCATTCCTACCTAGGTGATATCCCCGGGAAAATGAAGCTGCTGAGAGAAACCTGCTTTGGGTTATGCATAAAGTGCTTTCCACAAGCTGCATCTCCAGAGTACCAAGGTAACGTCACCACTGTAAGAGCCGAGATTGCTGTGGGACCCTGAGCATGCAGAGCAGGGCAAGCGTGTCCATGGTAGAGCCTTTCTTACAGCCCGGAGATTTGGGGTGCAGTCACTGTGGAGTTTGGGACCTGTTAACAGTTGCTCAGAGCACACAAGCTTGAATAGCAGATTGACTGATAGCAGCCCTGATTTCCTCAGCTGCCTTTCACAAATCCTTGAGAAATAGGCCACAAACACCCAGAGTGAGATCTGTGTGTTTGCAAACCACTCCAAGGGCTTGAGTTAATTGCCTTTGAGCATGAGTTGCGTTTGTCTCAGTCACAAGGTTTCAGGTGAAGATAAGAGAGCGACTCACAGGGCATCTATTTGTGTATCTCACTTGAACCTTTACCTCACTGTTGAAGTTTGAACTCTTCTATCCAAATTATGAAGTTAATGAATTCAGCGTAGCTGTGTGTTAATGTGAGTGGCTGTGCCCTGACTTTGACACGCCCCCCCCTCTCATTTCAAACACTACTGGATTCCTGTGGGAGTGTCTTTAGGAATGAATGCACTGCATCTGGGTAAACTGCATTCCCAGTCTCCCATATGCCTCCCTAGGTGCTTGAAATCTGTTTTGGAAAGCTCCCATCATTCAGAAGGTAGCAGTTTTTTCCCAGAGCGCTGCCTGTTCCCCTGAACACGCACATGCCGTCCCTGTGCGCTCATTCAGAAGGAATTTTGAACAACGACCGTATGAAAACATCAGTTGACCAACTCCTTCCTCACTGCTTCCCCGCAGGAACAGCTGGTACTGCTGTCTCTTGGCTGGTTCTCAGATGAAATGGGTTACGAGCTCAGACCTCCAGCGAGAACCCTGCTTCTCTCTCTGTTAGCCCTTACAAGCTTCTCTTGAGTTTGGAGTGGAAAGGAGAGGTGTGGTTTCCTGCCATCCCATGCCCATCTCTACGCAAGCTTCTCCTCCACAGGCAGGCAGGACTGATGGACAAGATCCTGTAAGGAAGCAGTTCTGTTTTGTGGTCTTGAAGGGTTTCCTTTTTTTTTTTAGGAGGGAGTGAGCATTGATGGTACTTCAGTATATTTTTCTCTTTAGTTTTTTTTGTTTGTGTAGTCTGACATTGTCTAGACTTTTTTAAGAAAAAGCCATGTCAGCTACAAACAGATTGCCTTTAAGTATGAAGGAACATCGAATAAGTATTGGGTAGAATTCACTTATGTCGAAATAAAGTCCTTAACTCTTTGTTGGCTTGAAGCATTTCTGTCTGCAGTGCAGAATGGCTTTCAAACTACCATGGGCCCAAGAGATCTGTGAGTGTGGCCCTGGCATTTGTGCCTCTAGAAAGACAGCAAACTAATGGTAGAATGAGAAAATTAATGGTAAAATGGATCATTTTGATTCTCGGGGGGCAGGGAGAAGTCTCCCCCCCAGGTGAGCACACCCCTGAGTCACAGGGATAATCAGGAGTGCTCAAGAGGAGCAAGGACACCGTGAGGAGTTTGGAGGAGCTGACTCCCAGTTCCAGGATCATTTTCGTGTGTTTGAGTGAAGAGACACACGCAAGGAGAAATGATCCCACAGGGTCTGAAGCTCCATCATTGCAGGGAAACAGTCCACTGGTTTTGGAAGAACAAGGTAAATTACAATCCCAGCCACTGAAGCATTTAAATAGTCTGCCTTTCCAGAAATTTAAATTGCTCCTTAAGAGCTTACCCATTTTGTGAACTTTACTTTTGCCAGTAGCTTCTCTGACTCAGCACAGTTTGTTTTATAGCCTGTGTATAAATGGGGTGCACAGAACTGTTTTTGGAGAGTTTCTGTGCATAAACAGACCCTTGCACTGCGTAAAACAAAACTGGAGAGAAAAGACACAAGAGCATAAGGCTAATAGACAACAGAGCTCAGAAAACCAAAACATCTCTCCAGGGTAGGACTTCATCTTCCCACAATTTAAACGAGAAAAATAACAAAAATCCTAACAAAACCTTTTATATAACTTCAGTGTTGCAGCGATCGGTTTCAGGGTTGACGTGACAGCAATTACAAACAGCAGTTATGCAACTGCCTCGTTGATTGAATTGAAATTAATACAGAGAAAGGAAGGAGCCAGACAAAAAGAAATGGCTTTGGGTTGAACTGTTATGCTTGAAAGAAATAAAAAAATGCTCAGGTCAGCCTCTTTTGAAAAAGTGATTGTGAGCCCAGGCTGAAAAATCTCCTTGAAGAACAGAGTGAACTGCTCTTAAAAATTCTCTTTGTGTTAGAGGCAAATTTGTGTTTATCTTCTAAGGTTTATAACTCACTTTTTTTTTTAATCTGACAGCTAGTTCAATATTTTAATTTTGCTCAAGTTCCTTTAAGACTCCTTTTTAAAAACCATTTAAGAGTGCGTCGCTGATTCCAGCGCGGCTGATTCACAGCGCCGGAGGAGAAGGCCCACGTTCACGTGTGCATCCACATCATCCCCTCCACTCTCCATCTGGCAGGCGTGTGGATGTTTGTGAGAGCAGCTGAAGGCAGCATCTGGCATCCTGGGCAGGAAGGCTTCCTTAGGGTGAGTACTGTTTGACAGGGCTTGGATTCGTGGAAAGAAAACCTGGGAAAATCCTGAGTGTCACTGGCTGTCAGAGCCCTGCTGCACTGACAGGAGCTGTTCCGAGCTCATTCCCCGAGATCTCTCTGATGAGGCAGGATGCAATTGCTGTTCCTACAGCAATGGCTTTGTGCAGACACGAGCCAAACTCCTGGAATTCATTTGCCATTGTGAGGTAGGTGTATCAAACCGTGCCACAGTAGGTCTCTAACTGCAGGAATACTGCGGATTTTCTGTCTCTCAGAACTGGTCTAGCGCAAGGTTCCCTGCCCAGGGCAGGGGGCTGGAACAAGATGATCTTAAAGGTCTCTTCCAACCCAAACCATTCTGTGATTCTATGGATTTCTCCTGTTGATTCAGGGAATAAAGCACCGAGGCAGAGATGGGGAATAGGAATCAAACCTGTTCTTTCTTTGCTCCTCCTCACCTTTTTCACCCTGGGTAGTAGGAAGCAGAAGAGCCCTGAGCTTGTCGCTTCCAGAGGGAGAGGAGGAAGTGGATTTTGGAGGACCCTACACGAGATGGGTTTGCTACACATCCCGCTGACACGTGCTAGTGAGTGTGAGCCCTCCTGGAATTCACTGCCCTGAGTGGAACAGGTTCAGTCAGAACAGTGCTGGAGGAAACCTGCAGGGCAGAAAACCCTGACTATCCGCCCACGCCTGCTCAGCTGCCATGAGCTTTTGTGCTGGATTCCTTACCAGCTTTGCCACAGCAGGTGCTGGACGTGTGGCTTCATCCCCAGGAGCCTTGTGCTGAGGAGAAAAGCTGATCTCAATAAAAGCCTTGGCTGTTGAGTTCCCAAAGGCCACTTGTTCACACCTGTGTTTCTTGGGCCGAGTGTTGCACGTTGCCCTTGGCCGTTCAGCAACATGAAAAGTCCAGTTTCTGTTCTTCTTCCTTGCCTTTCCTGCCTTCCTCCTCCTGTCTGTTGCTGTGGATTCCAAGGGAACAAGGAAAAAGTGGAAAGCTCGCATGGCCTCTGACATCCTCCACGCCAGAAAGAAAGCACTGGGAGGTTAAACTTGATTATTTGCCTAGCCTTCCCCTCTGGAGACATGGAAAGATTAGAGGAGCTTGATCTATAGTGTGGCTGGGCAGCTTTGATGGGTGCTTTGTTACAGTCCAGAGCAATCAAGCTAACACAAACCAGAGCCTTCCCTGTAGCTTTATGGAACCCTTTAAAAAGTGATGGATGTTCTGCAGCGGGAGAGGAAGGGGAATCAGTGAGTTAGGTCAAACTGCAGAGCATGATAACCAGGGCAATTAATACCACTTAATGGGAAATTGCAAGCTCTTGGCTCCTCAGATATTCCAGAGTTCATAATCCAGGACAGATTGCCTTTGAAGTATGGCTCTCATCAAGGGAGGCCGTGGAGCCTCGCTCCCATAAAGCTGTTCCATGGAGATGATCCTCGTTGCTGTCTGCCATGTCTTAAGTAGTTTTTGGCTACTGGCTTTGCCCCTCTTTGTCCCAGCACTGTAGGAGCTGTGCAGCTTTGGGGGAGGGAATGGGATTCCTTTCTTTGGAGAACTGGGAGCTGAACTCGGGTGGCAATGGGGCCTTTCCCCCACCAGCTGCCATTTCTGCAAATTCCCTGAATCAGCTGCAGAACTGGAGCTGGGCACGAAGAGGTTTTGTCTTGTTGCTGGTGATGGTGCCAGAAAGCCTGCAGCCTGGATTCCCACCCAGAGTGCATTCGCAGGACCCGTGCTCTGAGAAAGTCTCTCTTTTGTTTGCTGGCCAGCACAGAGCTCTGAGACGGGTGTTGGGAGAGCCAAGGGCTGTAACAGCACTGACCAGGGCACGTTTTCCTCTCCTTCAGCCCCTTGGATGTTTTGATCCCTTAATCAACCTGAGACATTCCATTTTCCAGGTACCTGCTGGCAGCTCAGGCAGCTTCTTTCCTGTCTTCCTGCCTAAAGCCAGAGAAGGAGCAGTCAGACCTCTGCAGGAGGAGGGAAGAATCAAACCACAGCAGGAGAAACCAAAGAGAAAGAGACAATTCCTGCTGAACAAATGTCACTAGGATATAAAAACCAGCCTCCTCCTGTCCTTGCCCTCTAGATCTGTGCAGGGCCACAGGTGTGAGTCTGCACTTCCTCTTCTCACTGCTTTGTGCTGTTACGGCTTTCTCTGACACAGAGTGCAGCCACATCATTCCAGGGTTTCCTGTGTTCTGAGACTGGCACAGAAGTGGAGAAACTGAGGCCCTCATGCCTGGGATATTTTTTATACAACTGCATAAAATTCATTACTGCGTTGGTTTCGGTTTCTTTTATCAGGGGTGTCAAGCTCATTCACTTTTCTCATTAAAACTAACTTTATTTTTAAACTCCTGAAGGGAGACTGAGGGAATGTAGGAGTGAAGTTGTAGTTTTCTGAAAGTCTCTTGGAGAGGAAATTACTGGATTATTGTAATTATCCCCAAAGCAAGAATATAAAACCTGCAAAATTGGAAACTAATTTTCACTGCAACTTTTTAATTTAGGAAGTGACTTTCATTCAGAGTCGGTGGTTCATTTCGAAAAGATGGAAGTTATGGTTTTGTGCAAAATACCTCCATGCTTTTGAGATTGCCTCTGGAAAATGTCTCCCTTTTATTTTTTAACGTGATATTCCTTGCTCTTAAAGGTTTTCTTCTTGACTTGGAAGACAGGGTAATTTCAGATCATTAAAATCTCTCACAAAGAGGACTCTGGCTCGGCCTTTGGGCAGGCTCGGGAAGGCAACACTCTCCTACTTGCATTCAAGTCATGTTTGGCAGTTTGGCTTTGGGGCAGAGGTGCTTTTGTCACGGTTCTGAGGACTGAAAAAAAAACCCCTTAATGACCCTTGTGAAAACCAAAAGGACTGTACTGGGAGTCACCAAAAGGTGCGTGGAAAAGGGCAGGTGTTGGCAGCCCCCTTTGCTCCGCCATGTGTGGGTCCACAGCAATAACCAGGGAGCAAAATGCCTATTTATAGAAAACAAATATAATTCCACTGGAGCAGGAGAGAGGCTGGACTCAGCAAATCGCATTAGCATATTGGCACAGGGTAGGTTCCTGGGCTGGAAGAGTGTCCACAGCACAACAGGCTGCGTAATTACCCCAAGGTCCAGCAGCCCTGAGTGACAAAAAGCAGATTTTGCAAAGTAAGCCCAGTTCTGCTCTTACCTCTCCAGCCCCCTGTCCTCAAACAAAGCAGTTCCATCTCTGCATAACCTTGTGGTGGATGAGCGTCAAGTCTCTGAAGCCAAGTCTGAATTTAGCTTGTGTTTTTTTATCTCCAGAGGTGTTTCATTAGCTCAATTACAAGTGACATGTTCCACTATGTGCTGCTGACTGAAAAAACTCAGCCAACCTAAATCCCTCTCCAAATAGAATCCAATTAACCTCTTACTCCCCCTTCCTTTAATCCCCTGTGCCTCATGGCTCATTCACAGCCACACCTTTTAATGAAGACCAAAGTAAACACCCCGAGATAACTACAGACTGAACTGCTGAGGTGTTTGCCTTGGGTTTGCTGGGCTGGGGTTGTTGTCCCAAAAGTCAGAGGCTGTGTGTTTTGTGACGGTGTCCAGTGACAGGTCCCTGCTGCACAAACCCCCACGTGGGCAGGTGACCCTCAGGGACACAGAGAGAATCCCTGAATGGTTTGGGTGGAAGGGACCTTAAAGCTCACCCAGTTCCAACACCCTGCCATGGGCAGGGACACCTTCCACTGTCCCAGGCTGCTCCAAACCTTGTCCAACCTGGCTTTGGACACTTCCAGGGATGGGGCAGCCACAGCTTCTCTGGGCACCCTGTGCCAGGGCCTCCCCACCCTCACAGTGGAGAATTTCTTCCATGTATCTAACCTAAATCTACTCTCTATCAGTTTGAAGCCATTCTCCCTTGTCCTGTCACTTCAGGCCCTTGTGAAAAGTCTCTCCCCATCTTTCTTGTCGGCCCCATTAGGTACTGAAAGGCCACAGTTAGGTCAAGCCAAGCTTCTCTTCTCCAGGCTGAAGAATCCCAATTTTCTCAGCCTTTCCTCGCAGAGGAGCTGCTCCATCCCTCTGCTCAATTTGGTGCCTGCTCTGGACCGGCTCCAGCAGCTCCACATCCTCGGTGTGCGGTGACCGCCGCGCTGGGGGCAGCTCTGCGGGCGGGGTCTCACCGGAGCGGGGCAGCGGGGCAGGATCCCCTCCCGCAGGCGGGTGCTGAGCTCCGTGTGCCTGCGGAGCCCTCCCTGGGCCAGAGCCGTGCCGTGCTGGTGCCCACGGGCGCTCCGGGGCCCGGCTGAGCTGTTCGGAGCACGAGGAGCTGCTGGGTGTTACCCCAGCCCAGCCTGCCCGGGCCGGGCTCTGCCCCAGACCCCTTCGTGTCCTGGCAGCGCTGCTGCCTCGCCGGGGCTGCCGGGACGCTTGGGAGCGGAGGGCTCGGAGCAGGGACCTGCTTTAGCACCAGAGCCCCGCACAAGCCTGACCTCCCCAGGACCCGCGCTGAGCCCTCAGCAGCAGCACGGGCCGTGGCAAAGCACCCCATGCTCTGGATCTGTGCTGAAGTCCCGAGGAAGCAAGTCTGTCAGCTGTGATTTGGAAGCCCTGAGTGCTCGATTTGGCCACAGCCTGGCTTCGCAAATACGCACAAACATCTCATTTTCTCCATTTTTTTCCCGTTGTATCCGTGCTCTGTGTCCTGATGAACTTGTACTCCTTGTGAATTAGTGGTAGGATTACTACTGGAATTTTGTGTGCTTGCAGGCTCAAGTAAACTCTTGATTTGAGATTTAGGATGTAGCAGTTGTTGCGTTTGGGTTTGTTAGCAGACAATTATTTTTTTAAATAGTGTGTGTCTTACAAACATTTTCCTCCAAATATAACTACAACAAATAAGCAATAAAACTCAGAGTGGCAAAAATGTGCTGTTGAGGAGGAACCAGCCCTTGGGACTGCTCAGAACTGCTCCTCGGTACAGCAGAGCTGCGGGGTTACAAAGTGAAGAATACAGTAAAAGACATACAGAAATTCTGCATCTCTTCCAATACAGACGTTTTGTGTGCCTTGTGGGTCCCGGATCAGCACAATCCAGCTCTCTGTGTTCCAGCCAAAGCTAGTTTTGGAAGTACTGCTACAAAAGGCACCATAAAATTTCATATCTGTGTTGGGTTTCACTTTTTATTCTTGCAGGTTTCCATGTCCTGACAAGGATGTTTCAAAAAAACCCAAAACTCTGGTGCGTGAACCGAGGCCAGGAACGCCGTCCTGCTGTCCAAAATGAGTCAGCGCGTTCTGGGGGGTAGCAGAGCAGTCTGTCTGGGGAAGGCTGGCAGGATCTGGGTTCGGGATGGGTGTTCTGGTGGCACACAGGCACAGGGACCGGGCTGATGCGTGCCCGTGCGCGGTCCCTGGTACGGCCCGCGGAGCGCTGGGACGGGGCGGGTGCCGGTCCCGTGGGGCTGTCCCGAGCTGCAGAGTCAACACAGGGAGAACCAGTCTGGTCAGGTTTTCCTCAGACAATTATCTATTTATTCTCTTCGGATGACATCCCTCTAAATCCTTTGCTGGATTTTCTGCTTTTAATTCTGCTCTCCTCCCCGAAGCTGCACATCCATCCTTCCTGGCTTCTGCTGGCTGAAGCCCATCCTTGCCAGCGCTCCCAGCGGCTCAGACAAAGCTCATGTCTCCCGTCATCAGCACAAGCTCCAGCCTCCTCCTCCTCCTCCTCCTCCTCCTCCTCCTCCTGCCTCGGCCCCCGGGCAGCTCAGGACTCTTGGCTGCCGGCGCAGTTCAGGCAGTTCCTCTGCTCTGAGCCCAGCTCACCCCTCTGGGCCTGACACAGCGACGGCCCCGACCCAGGGCTGATCTCAGCCTGCCCAGAGGAGCTTTCCCCACTTCCCGAGCCGCGCTGGGGTGTTCACAGGTGTCTGCCCGGCTCAAAGCACAGGTGAGCCACATCCCAAGGAGCTCTGCGCTGCCCGAAATCCACACGGCGCTGCTGTGGCTTTGGCCTCTTCCTTCGTCTGATGCTCTCTGTTCTTGGAGACGTTTTGTTTGTGCCCTTCCCCTTAAGAGGTCAAGTGCTTCCACGGGGAGGTCAGCCTGTAGTTTTCCATGGATCCAGACCGCTCCATGCATGAGTGGATTTGTTCTGTGATAGTACAGCCGAGCAGGCAAAACCACAAGTAAATCAGCCTGGGGTTTTTTCCCATTTTTAATAACAGTTTACTATTCTGTAAGTGCATGTAAAGCACATGCCCCGCTCTCCCAGCCAAGGAGCTTGACAGCTTGTCAGCAAGAACTACCATAGGTCTAGAGTGACTGATTTATACAAGTAAAAGCACACGTGCCAAGACCTGGCAACAGCCTCCTCCTTTTTTTTTTTTATTGCAATGACTTGGCAACCCTCTCTCTTCTCCTTCATCCAAACTTTTGCCTTTTATAGTCTTTGAATAACACCTTTTTTTTAAATATATGTAGCAGCTTCCCTCCCTTCTCTTTCAGCCATTTGCTCTCCTTATCTGAGTTGGCCGTGGCACAGGAGATCTTGGCTTCACAACAAGCGGTTCCTGACTGAGTACGCACAACCACAAACCAGGCTGCACATGGACTCGTGTTTTTGTGGACGGGGATGGGTGCGTCAGGGATTTGTTACCCTTCTTACCTGTGTTCTGACGTCCCCAGGCTCATGTGTTGTACCTGTTTGTGGTAAAACTCACCTCCCTTCGCAGAAACGTGCACAAACCTGAGCTCACACTGGTGCAATCCGGTTTATTAGCATTATTCTCGTGTCTCCGGTGTGGAACGGTGGAAGACTCAGCTAAGGAATCGCACAAATTCCTGCGTATCCACGCAGGAATTCTTACACTCCCTCGCACACGTACACGAGCCACCCCACGTAATCAAATGGCCTCCGACAGAGATGCAGACTGGGTTGTGCCAGGGTTTCTGCCTTTGCTGTCTCTCCCGAGCCTGTGTTCAGGTGCAGGCTCACACGCAGCTGTGCAGCCACGCGCTTTCTCAGACACCAGCATTCTCAGGCACAGACAGTCTCTCACACATAAGCTTATAGATTTATGATTTGTTGTGAGAGTGGAAAACAGCTGCTGCGGGCTAATCAAATACAGCAGAAGATTTAATGCAAAATATTGAAAAACACTGTCTGGTAGGAGGGTGAAACTCTGAAAAACATGCTGGTCTCATGGCGCTGGGCCAGTGCAAGAAGATTTGCACCTGGCCACGATAAACGTCAGCAGCGGGGCTGGAGGAGGCTGCTTCACCCTCCGAGGCTGCCAGACACACAGGCTAAAAGTCATGTTGGGTTTGGCCCTGGGAATAAGCTCCATCGGTCTGGGGCTGTGGTTTTCCAGGGCCGTGCAAGCAGAGCTGCTCAGCGCGGAGCAGCAGGAAGGAAGAGCAGCCCAAGCCTCACAGCTCACTGGCAGAGTGGGCTGAGGCTCTTGCTATCAGCTCCCTTCTGCCCATCCCCGTGGCCACAGGGAATGCCTGTTTCTTCAGGGCTGGCGGTTCAGCACCTCTCACCAGTTCTGCTAAGGCTGCAAAGGCTTGGAAATAATTAACTGCAAATGAAAGAATTTCATCTCAGGTTCCTGCTGACTGACGACACAGGCAATTTATGATGCCATAAGAAGCTCAGGCTGGGATTATTTCTGTGTAACACCCAATGCTGCTGCTTGGCAGCTCAGTGACTGTGTTGGAAGGGACAGACCTAGATTAATACCTTGTGGATTTCAACTATAAACTTCCATGGGTTTGGAGTTCAAGGGCTCAGCTTAGCTGAGTGCAGACTAAAGCTGTGGCAGCTTGCAACATCCTCATCTCCCTTTCCCAGTGCTGTAGGTGGGACTTGTCAGCACAGCTCTTCCCTTTCTCACCTGGCAGGTATGATCTCACTCATCCATCTCCAAGAGTTAGACCATGAACGGCTGGGCTGTGGAAACAGCACAGGATCTGTCTTCAAAGTGTCCTTCCCACAGAGCCTTGGCTTGGCAGCCTCAGACTGCCAAAACAAATCCACCTGCTCCTGCTTCCTTGGGTGCTCAGCAGAGAAGCAGGATACCTGATCAGGGCACTCAGAGGCTGTGGCTGAAGGACAGGTATACTCTGCTCCTGTCCATTCTTGGTCTGCAACAGGACACAAGAGGCTTCTGCTTCAGTAGTGGCTGCAAAAAGAGGTCATTCTTGATGGTTGTGGGTTTAGTCCCTGTTATTTACCTGCAGAAGGTGTCAGTCATTCTGGCTGGAAACTCCACAGGCGGAACCAGCAGGCCAGTTCTGCTGCACGCCCTGCCGTGAGCTGGGGTAAGGTTTCCTGAGGAGAAGAGCCGTGGGGCAGTTGGGCTGAGCTCACTGGTTTTGTGGTGCCTGTGTGCACAATCCTCACCCATGCCTTACTTCCAGTCATTCCTGGTCTTTCCTATCCACATGTGCCGTGAACACCTCCCTGTCTTGCTGTGTGTTTTGAGATCCCCAGGTGTTTGGGGCTGTTCATTCTGTCCCTTGCAGTGAGGCAGCAGCTGCACGCCGACATCACGGTGCACCAGCAGCTCTGACTCACGGCTCTGCTCTGCCAAGGAGCCCATATTCCCTTTCTCCAGGGGTAGACAGCCCTGGGTGGCATCAAGTACATGCTGAATTGCACCATCCAGGGATATGAGAAGCATCTGTTCCTTCCAGATGTTCAGTCATGTCATTGTTTGTTAGATTTGAGGACGGGAACCCTCTTCAGTTGTGTGAGACACTCGCTGTTCTCAGATGTCTGGGAGAGTGTGGGGTGTGGGGTGGGGGGAGAATTGTCTTTGTGTGACGCCAGCAAGGAATAGAGACAGAGGTTTCGTGCTCTGTGGAAAGTACTTGAAAGGCCTTTGAGCTCTGGCTAATCTCCATTATTCGTGTGTTTTCCAGCAGCAGAACGAGGGAGGAAGAGTGCAAAGGCAAGAGAGCAGGGCTGAGAATCAGAACTGGACATCTTCCCCGTGCTCAGGAGAGCTTGGCAGAATCCATTGTGGCAAATGCAGCTGGATGCAACAGAATTCAGGCTTAAGCTTGGCTCAGATCTTAGGCCCAGCAGAGCCTCCTTAGATGTGCAGGAGCTTTGTAAGTAGCTGAATGCATTTCAGCCTGGCTGAACCAGACACAAGTGCAGCTGTTGAATTGGGCTGTGGAACACGGCAGAGGGAAGCCTTGCCCACATTTGAGGCCTTTTTGCCCACAGGCATTTTAGGTCTTTGGTTTTTCTACAGATTTGTTTTCTTCTTTCCCTGTAGATCAGCTTTTAGAGTGGCAGATGCATTGCAGGCTTTGACCCATTCGTGTAGGAAAGCTGAGGCACAAACTGCAAACCAGCACATGCAAAGACGCCAGGGAGTGTTCAGCAGAGCTGTGTGTTGTACCTGAACTCCAGCTTAAACCTTTGGTCCCCTCCTCTCCCAGCACCCTGCATTTTAGCCACCTGCAGAGTGCCTTTTGAGCTGACAGGTGGGTTGGAGCTACAGGGTCCCCACCCGGGTTTCATTTCTAATGGAGACATTTCTAAACCAGACAGGACTTGAGGAACAGAGGTAGTGTGGCTCTAAATTTTTTTGAATGGGTTCAACCAGGTACGGACTAGAGCAAGGCCAGAGTAGAAATCTGGCACTGATTAAAGCACCGAAGGAAAACTCCATGCAGCCCCCAAACTTTCCTAGTGAACACTTGTTCCCTTTCCTCTGCACCAGCAGAAAAGCTTTGTTAAAAAGAATCATTTTCAAGATTTTGAATGTTTTGTTCCTGCCAGTGAGTCAATGGTTTTTCCAGTCCCTCCCCCACAATAAGTAAGTGCAGGCTGAGTGTGGTCCAGAGGAAAATGTGAGTTACACGTGTCCTGGCCACATGCTGCTCCGGTACCAATGATAACCAGATGGTGGCTTTCAGATCCCAGCTCTCCAGCAAGGAGAAGGCTTAGCAGGAGTCAGGGCAGAGTAAATGCATAACCCAGCCTTGCCCGTGCCCAGCAAACACCTTCCCAACAGCAAGGGTAGGGCTGTGGGACCTTGGTTTGTGGCTCAGCATCACCTGAGCTGAGGAGGACTGGGCTGGAGTGCAGGAACCCCCGTGCAACAAACTCTCATCACCGAGCCCAAACTCTGATTGCATCTCTCATGTCCAGCACTTTGCTCTACTGCTCATCTCCACTCCTTTTCATGTGAGCACATTTGCTGTTCTGGGAGAGGAAATTAGAGGGGCTGGACAAGGGCAGAGACAGGCCTTGGGCTAATTTCAAGGTTTGGGGGCAAAACAAATGCGACTGGTACCTTATCATTTTGGCATCTTGCTCATTTAGGATGCAAATACTGCCAACCATCTGTAGCTGGAACAGCCCAGCAATCGCTTGGCAGATCTGAGGGCTGTCACAAAAGCAACTCTGCCCCAAGAGCAGTGCAGGAGCTGCAGTGTGCAGCAGGCCCCTGGTGCATGTCGGACCCCTTTGCCCTTGCATGGTGCTGCTTAGATACCAAAAAATGCCTGCAGAGCTCTCAGCTCCCCCAAAGTTATCATCACCATCATCATCATTTTCTGCAGGGTAATAGCAAAGCCAAAGCCCAGGTATCCAGAAGATGATATTCCTGTAACAACCCAAATACTTGGGGAGTTTGGGTCATGGAAGAAGGTTCTCTCAGTCTGAGCTTGGTGTCTTAGTCTCCCTTTCTCCGCTTGCCCTGGTCTTTGCTCCCTCAGGGGCTGAGATTTCCCAGTGGCTTCCCATTTCTCTCTGGAAACAGCCAGTTCCTGCAAGCACCCGTGTCTCACTTCCCTCTGTTTCTACTTCCTTATTTTGAGCCACTAAGGGGGTGAACAGGAAGAGATCCACTGATGATTTTTAGGGTAAAATCTCAGGTAGGTTACCTTTAATCAAGATAAGCTAAGTACACAGAAAACATAAGCTTTACTCAGGCAGCAGTTCACAGGAACTTGGCAGAGGCCTGCCTGCATTTCAGAGTCCTTCTCCTTTTTCTAGATGAAAGCCCTGCAGAAGGATTTGTTTTTCAGACAGAAGGCAAGCCAAGTTGGTGATTTCATCCTAAGGCAGGCTGTGTCAAGCTGGTCCTATTCAAACATGCAGGAAATCAACCCTGGAGCTCGTTCAGAAATGAGGATGGAGAGTGGGGGTAGAGAGAGGGGCCCTGAGGAGGACAAGAACTTGGATTCTGAAACCAAGCTCAGAACAAGCAGAGAAGGTACCCGCTGTCAGGAACCCATCCCTCACCCTTTGAAGGATTAACTGGCAGGGTTTCAAGTAACATTTCTTAATTTCCAGCTCTTCAAGCAGCTCTCCCATCTCTGTCCTCACCCATTGCTGTGAGGGACACGCACGGCACCGCTCTGACACGGGGTCAGGTGGCTACCACAGGCCAAGGAGAATTCTCCCAGAGTTCCCTCCTTCCAGTCTGCTTTTTGCTGTTTAAAGCAATCATTGCTAATTAAAGCATTGTTTTCTGAGTGTAAATGGAGGAGAGGAGAGGAGAGGAGAGGAGAGGAGAGGATGCTCTGAACATGGGAACAGAGAAAAGGGAGAGGGAAATGGAAAAGAGACTCTGTGAAGACTTTCTTTACAAACTGTCATCATGCTCTCCACTTCAACATTCGTGGAGCAGCTATGGAACACCAGTGAGAGAGGGGAGGCAACAGATGGCAGAATTCAGAACATTTGTCCTTGGGTCTGCTTCAAAATCTCTGAGCTCTTTGGACAGTCCATTCCCAAGCAGCAAGGGAAGGACTGTGGAGAAAAAATTGGCATAATTTTATCTTCTGCATTTTTGCAGCTGCCAGCTTGCCTGTTGTTCAGTGAAGACATCACTCCAAGAACCTCCATCGCTCTGCAGCAGGCTGAGTCCAGCTCACAGGGGAAACTCATGGGAAAAGCCTGCTTGGGATCTGTGTGTGAGTGTGTATAATCCTTCATCCCTGAATAACATCTGCAGGGCCTTCTGAGCGAGGGAGGCAGCGTTTGCTGTCACTGCTGGAAAAAGCTCAGACCTGCCCCTTTGCACTTACTCTGTCTACAGAAAAACTTCAAGGGCTCCAGCCCTTCCTTTCTAGCAACTGCTTTCCTGAATCCAGATTTCAGTGGTTTGGGTTTTATTTAAATCAAGCACTTTCTGATGTGAATAATACCAGCAAAACGTTTGTAACTTGGCCTGGAAGATGGGAAAAATGCAGACACCAAAAGCCAAGGCAGGCTCTTAAATGTCGATGCTCATTAGGCACTTTTTAACATCAGTGCCTGGTGCTGGAATCTGCCCATGCAGGCTGGAGGATGAGGAAATATTATTTGAACACATCTGCTGTTCAAATAAAAGATACTGTCAGACTTGGGGAGCATCTTGTGGTAATTAGGAGAATTCATTTCACTATTTAGTCCAGCAGAGTTTTTTCCTGAATCGTTTTTTTGTTGTTGTTTTTTGTTAGTTTGTTTGTTGGTTTGGATATTTTTCTTTCTTTTTTCTTTTTTTTTTCCTTTGTGTGGGATCCATTAAAATTTTATTTTCTGCATTTTTTAACAACTGAAGAGCTCCCTGGCAATATGAAGACCCTGTGCTCTCAGAGCACCTCCCTCCCTGTTGCAGAGCACGTGGGTAAGAAGCATTTTGGAAGTCAAGGAAGAGAAATGTGCAATCGAGTATTGTACTGTATTTCGAGTTTTTGGCTGGAAATACAATACAGTTGTAGACCAAAATTGCCCTTCCCCTTTCCTGTCTCTGCCTTATCTCCTCCCTCTTCACTTCCCAATCCACACATCTGCATCTGCTCTCCAGATAGGAGCCCCCGTGGGACCCCAGCGCTGTGGTTAAAGCAAACTGGTTGCCTTTGACTCTCCTGCCCAAAATACTGCCCTGAGCTCTCCCCAGTCACTGTTTCTGAGTGTTCCACACTTCGTGTGAAAGAAAGGGGTTGAACTGGATCATCCAGGTTATGTCCCGGGCCAGAAGCATCTCTTTCCTCTCTCTCTAGCTGCTCTTGCCAAAGGCAGGGTGGTACCTGTGTTCCCCAAATCAAAACTCATCCCTCAGCAGCTTCCATCTCCTGAGAAGAACCGCTTCACAAAATCTATTAAAGAAAATAACAGCTTTAAGCCCTTCTCTTTTTTTTTCCTGGAAAAGGGCCCTCTAATATTGTTTAATTAAAAGCTCATTCTGCAAGGCTCATTTGATGTCAGCTTTGAAATTCTGTGCATTTTGTTTCCATTCTTCTTCTCTTGTGTGTTTAATTCAGTACATTTCCAAATAGGGTTTCTGCGTGCTCACTCCTTGAACCTCAGCGCTTTGTGCAGCACTGAGCAGTGACAGAGTTATGTCAACCTCTCTGCTTCACTGGGCACATTTGTTCCCTCAAAATCAACACAGCAGCTGGAGACACAGACATCTGAAACACTCCTGGTTCCCTTTATAGCTCAGAGCTCCTCTTAGGGCTAGGTGGATTGCAGAGTGCTTTGCACCGAACTCAAGCCAGAAAAGCAGGTGCTCAAGGAAAATGGAGCTTTAGCCAAAAAAAGAAAAAAAATCCTTAGCTAGGAAAATACAGGTTCATGGGCTGTGTGTGTGACTCCCAGTTTGGAGCAGCTCCATGGGTGGTTTGATTGGCATGGAGCAGCTCCACTGGGTGGATGTTGACTGGGGTGGGTTTGCTTAAGGTCAGGCTTGGGTTGGGGCTAGCTCAATCCAAATCTTCCAATTAAGCTAAACACAAGTACCTGGCTGAGCTTTAATCCTGCTCCTGGAGGGGGAGAGCTGGCTAACCTTGCCTTCTGCTCCAGGAGCTTCTCCAGCCCTTCCTGGGAAGGCAAAACTTCCTGAATCGGGCTTTTTCTTTCTTTTTTCGAATGTGGAGGGAAAGGCAAGGATCTTATACTGGGGAATGTGGAGGAAAAGGCAAGGATCTTACACTGGGGAATTTGGTTTTGCAGGAAATGGATGTTGGAGAGGCTGACTGAAAATCCTCCTTCTCAGATTTGGCAGAGTAAGCTGGGCGGCTGTGAGGATCCAGCACGCTGGAAAAGCAAGGTGGGATGTCAGTGGTACAACAAAATGCTCAAGCACAAATGCTGTGTGAATTGAGGTGGGGGGTAAAACTGTGCAGTATTTCTGTATTTCTGATCGCTCTCCGGGGAGTGGAGACCTTGGGAACACTGCTGGGAGAGCAGGCAAGGGTACATGTGTTTCAGCTTTTTTAAAAAAAACTCACTTTGAGTCAGCAAAGGTCATCCAGAAAAAAAAAACCTGAGTGAGACCAGGCTCTAAGAAACTTGCAAAAGTAATGCAGGGTCTCACTCTACTCCTTAGTTTCCATTTTCAGCACAACTGGCTGCTAGATCCCGTCCTTGGGGGGCCAGGGATCCAGAAGCCTTTTTCTCACCTAAAGCAGGGGCAGAAAACAACCACAAATGTCTGTCTTGAAGAACTGAAGCTTTTACGGGAGCGGCCCTGTTGTGTGTCTTTGAGATGAGCACTTTGAGAGGACAACACGACCAGAAGTGCTGGGAACTTGCAGCATGGAGGCAGTGAAAGGTGGGAGTGAGAACTCGCGTGTGGGTCCCTTCCAGCTCAGAATATTCTGTGGTTCTGTTTCAGGTGCCAGGGAGGTGGGCTGGGAGGGTGAGGGGGCTGCTCCGTTCAGTGCCTTTTGCCTGAAGCATTAACGTGTTAGTGCCGAGGTCTGAACCATTTAAATTTTATTCCTGACTTTATGTGTGTGCACAGCTCATAAAATCAGTGATGTGGGTGCCCAGTGGAGATGAAAGCTTCCCACCTGATGTGTACGGTGAATAACAATGACAGTTAAGTTGCACATTTTAGAATTGTTCCTGCTATTCTAGAAAGATGAAGCTCTGCCATGAAATGGTGGATTTCCTTAAGTTTTGGCTGTTTCTTAGCACCCATGTTAATTTTCATACGGCTTTTCCATGTGTTTTTCTCAGGTT
Organism: Gymnorhina tibicen; assembly: GCA_013399875.1. Lineage (NCBI taxonomy): Eukaryota > Metazoa > Chordata > Aves > Passeriformes > Artamidae > Gymnorhina > Gymnorhina tibicen. Next base: position 220,327 of record VXAZ01008308.1, on the reverse strand, counting down.
CTTGGAAACAAAATGCTTGGAGGTGACTGCCTGGCATCTGTGTCAGTGGGGAAACAGGGAAGATTGTCACCTAGAAGTACGAAATTGGGCAGGTTTCCCCTGTCTGTGCTGGGCAGAGGAGTGATATCGGGGGTCTCTGGATTAGGGGGGAGCCCGTGTTACATTCCCAGTGTAGTTCTGTCCTCCCCAGACAGGTGGGAACAGAGGTGGTGGTCGTGGGGCCCGTGTCTTCAGGAGTCATTTTTGTTGTCTGATACCAAGAAAGGAGTGGTTGTCATGGTTACCTGCCTCCTTTTCCTGGTCTTGCCAAATGTCTTCTCTGGAGCCTTGGGCTTGGAGCGGGATTCAGCGTTTCCCTCCTGTTGAGATCACACCGTGCTCCAAGCACCTTGAATTTCAGATGTGCTGCTCTGTCACTCTGGGGTGACATTTGTGTGCTCGGGTATCTCGGGAGGCTTTGGTGCTCCTGTCTCCTTACTGACCCTTCAGAACAGGAAAGAAGCCATCTGTGGGCTTATTTAGGGGTGCAGCCCTGTGTTTGCAAGCGCTGTGGGGTGTCTGGGAGGGTCCTTGCTTCACCAGGCCATCCGTGGGCTCAGGGGCTCAGTGCAGACAGTGCCTCCCACGGAAAAACTTCCAGGGATCAGCCCAGCTCTATCTTTTCTCTCAGTCTTGTTTTTTAGTATCAAACTAGTGTGGCAAGTTAGAAAGTGACCTGAACCACAGAAGCCAGTCTCTCTTTTGGATTTAATCTGACTTTTTCCTCCCCTTTTAATGCCTTTTTTCCTTCTTTGCCAGAAGAGGAAGCTTGAGTGAGAGGGGAGCAGGTTAGCAAAGGGTCTCTTTAGGGGTTTTTTGTGCTGCCTTTGGTTGGCATTGCTTCAGAGAGGTAACTGAGCTCTGAGAAAGGGCTCATGCAAGTCGTGCTAGAGTCCCATGCAGCAAGGGGGTGCCAGGGATTGGAGCAAGTCACGCTGTAGGAATTCTTGGGGGAGGAAGGTGAAGAGTCTCAAAGGAAACATGAGGTCATTTCCCTTTTAACAGAGTACATTTCAGAGATGCTTTAACAATTGATCAATATCTAAATATGCAGTCTTGCTTGGTGGTGGGTTATTTTATAGACTAACAACTGGGAGCCATGTTAGGCTGAATCCCTGAGCTGCAGGGAAGGTGACTATCCCATGGGGAGGGATAACTTGCTCCTCTGGGTCTCTTTTGAAATGAGGTCCGTTATATTTACCATTTAAGGAAGATAAATCCAGTTAAAATTATGAGGGTGCAAGGAATCCACTGTTGCTTTCTTTCTGTTCAACATTTATAGTAATAATCATTACCAAAACTCCAGGAATGAGGGGCAGGGGAATCTCTGTGCACAGACAGCCAAGTGTTACAACACAGCTCTGGCTCGGGCTGCTGAGCCCCCTCGGAGCCTGGGCTGGAACATCTGGTCCGTCTCCTGATGGAAGGTCAGCCTGAACAGCCAGGCAGCGGAATCTGGTCCTGACTGCTGCACGAGAGCCTGGACTCTTGGGGCTGGACAGCTGCGTCTGGAGCTGGGAGGTGCTTGAGGTGCTCCTGGGGAAACAGATCGGCTTGTGAGGTCGTGTAGGCAGTGATCCAGTCTCTTCCATTCCCTTCTGGCTCCTGGATGGCTGGAATGCCTCCCAGCAGAGCACTGGGCTTCCCCAGCCCTCCCAGCAGGGTCCTGGTGGGGTGTTCTTGGCAGGACATGTGAGTGTAAGGAGGTGTTGTGGTTAGGGCAGCAATCCCTTCCTACTTTGTTGGCTCTGTAGCTGGGAAGTGGCCAGGACTTGCTGCTCTGCCCTGCTTACCTGGGAAAACCTCTTTGGATTAACTAACCTGCCCAGCATTTTCCAGGAACACATCCATTGGTTTGCACACACCCCCCTCACTCTCCTGAAAGCCACATCTCACTGCTCTCACACCTGGCTGGGAGCTTCTTTGGAGCAGGGGACAGTGAGCAGCTCCGGTTGTCCTGTGAGCTGACCTGGGCCCCTCTGGAGACGGGGAGGGAACTGGTGCTCTGTGCACCTTAGGGTGAGTGGTGCCACAGGAGTGTGAAGGCATTCGTCTTTTAATTAGCATTAACAGGGCAATTGTTATCTTAATTAAAAGACTGATAGTGACACTGAAGTTGTGTTTGAGGTTTAACTGCTGCAGTACCCTGACTGAACTGTACGGTTGTTAGCCCTCAGGGAGGGTGTTCTATTTCACTGAGTGATGCTGATTTAACATTCAATAAGTGTCTTAGTGAATCTCTATTAAAGGCATATGTGGAAACCTTCATTTGAAGCATTACAGAAGAGAGTGAGATCTTCAATTCATAAAATCCTTTTTAAACACTGTGAGCTCCAAAATCTGGCCAGCGCCAAAGCAAACTGTATCCCATAAACTCTGTGCCAGATGTCTCATGTGGGGTATGCTTAAGGTCCAAAGAAAATAAGGTCTGAAGGGAACAGTTTGGCCACTGACTCCCTAATCCAGCCTATATAAAGGAGTTTCGTTTCCATTCAGGAAATAACCTCTCCTGGATGGATCCTGTTCCAAATGTGTCTGCTGAACAATCCTTCTCAGCAACACCTACGCCTGTGAGCAGAAACAGGATCTCGTGGGAAGGTTTGGGAAGAATCTTAAACATCTTGAAGTTTGAGAAAGAAGAGATAGCAAAGAGGTTAGAGGTCTCTGGCTCTGGATGTTGCATGGATGAGTGTAGGAGACAGAGACTACTCCGATGTGTTCTGGGTGTAATGTGAGATGAAACTTGGGCCAACCTGAGACTCCTGTGTGTAACTTCCTACTGTGCCTTCGTCCACAAACAAACTCCAACCCTAACACTTAATCCTAAACATAACCCTAACCCTATCCCTAAAACTAATACCAACCCTAAAGATTAGGCTAACCCTAGCACAAACTCTAACCCTAACTATAATAAAAAAATAACCCTGAATGTAACCTAACCCTAGACACTAGGCTTAACCAAAAAACCTAAATACTAAATTAACACTAAGTAGCCCTAATGGCCACAAGCACTAGCCCAAAAATTAACCATACACCCTACACTAAGAAGCAATAACAGCTGACAGCCCTAGCCCTAACATTATCCCTACAGCCAAAACTGAAATCTAAACATTAATCCAAACCATAACACTAAACCCAAGCCTTAACCTAACCTTTACATAACCCTACCTCAAACCCTAACCCTAATCCTAACTAACCCTAACTCCCAACCCTAAACTGAACCCTTACACTAACCATAACCTAACCCTAACACCCTGAACATAACTCTAAATGTAACCCTTACCATACCCTAACTGTAACCTCCTAATCCCAAACCTGAGCCCTTGCCTTGCCTTGCCTGCTCCTCCTTTGACCTGCCCTGGCTTGCCAGCCCCAGCCTTGCCTTGCCTTAGGGACACATCTGTGTCCCTCCCTTGCCCCTCCTACCACTCCATTGCCTTGCTTTGCCGTGCCCACTCATCCCCCACCTTGACTTTCCTACTTTTTTCTCCTGGCCTTGCTTTGCCTTGCAGGCCTCTCCTTTGACTTGTTTTCCCTTGCCTCCCTTAACCTTGTCCTGCCTTGCAAACCCACCCCTTGCCTTGCCTTGCCTTGCCTTGCCTTGCCTTGCCTTGCCTTGCCTTGCCTTGCCTTGCCTTGCCTTGCCCTGCCTACCCCTCCGTTCCCTGGAACTGCCTTTCACACCCATCCCCTGCCGTAACCTGCCTACTCCTTTCTTCCCAGGCCTTGCCGTGCCTTGCCTTCCTCTTGCCTTGCACTGCCTGTCCAGCCCCTCTGTTCTTGCCTTGCACTGCCTTGTAGAACCATTCCCTCCCTTGACTTGCTGCCCCTTTCCTGCCTGGCATTTCCTTGCCTAGCTCTCCCTGGCCTCTCGCCTGGCCTACCCATCACTGGACTGACCTTCCTCTGCCTCCACCTTGCCTACGGTTTCTGGGCATTCTCTTGCCTTGCCTTGCTCTGCTTTCCCCTCACGGCTCCTGTCTTGCCTTCCCTATGTCTCCCTTGACTTGCCCAGAACTCTCCACACTTCGGCTGCCTTGCTTTGCCTGCATGGAAAGCAAGGAAGGCACGGGAGATGCAGGCAGGGAAGACAAAGCAATGGTAGTCTAGGCAAAGCTGGGCAGTGGGACTGAGGGCAAGGCAAGGCCAAGTGACCCAGAGCGCCTTTCCTTGGGAAGCAAAGGATGCGGTCCCAGTGTTGGTGGATCACATCATAAGACACCATGAGGAGTTAAACTCCAGGGAGACATTTTTGTCCTGACACCTCTTGTGCAGGAGCAATTCTTGGATGTATCCGATACTGGAGGTGGTATCCAACCTGCAGCTGGAAAGTTCCTGAAAGAGGGTGGCAATGCTTTTCCACGGGAAGGAAAGCACGTACCCCAGTGTTAGAGGTGCAGATAAGAAGCTGCCTAGTGGAGGTCAAGGGCGGCAGCAACTTCCTGTCATGGCATATTTGGCGTGGGAGCATTCCCTCAACTTGTACAATTATGGAGTTGGCGTCTATATTTTGAAGGTGGTGTCCTGGAAGGTTTGGTGGTAAATTTTGATTTGGTAAATCAAAAAAAAATTTGATTTTGGTAAATCATTTCCACCTTTCAGAGGTGGTGTTCTGAAATTTCTGGCAGTACATTTCTTTTCAGCAAGGTAAGCAGCTCAATCTTGGTGTGCAGCTGGTACAGTGCCCAGGGCAGGTAACAGCCAGTACCAGTGTTCTGGCACCTTTGTACGGGATCAGTCCCTGGATACTTGCTGTTTTGGAGGAGGGGATCCCATTTCTTTTGAGATGGGGCTCACAGTTCCTCTCTTTGGCAAAGAAACCAGTCTTGGATCCACACACTGGGTGGTCTTGATGAATTTAATTGCTTTTCCTAGCATACAGTTCTGTCTGTTAGAGCTGTTGAACCATTACAGTGGGAATGCAAAAGCAAAGCTGGTGAGCTTTTTGTCCTGGTACCTTTAGCGTGTGAGCAGTTGCTGGTGCTGTTCAGTTCGGCTCCTGACTCTGTGAGACTGAAGGATTACGATGGTGCCTGGAGCTGAGAGGGAAAGTGCAGGTACCAGGGTGCATGGTGCAGTTCAGGTTATAGCCAGCAACAGCTTTCTCACTTTTGTGAGCTCTGTTTTTGCTGGATGTTTTTGAGTTTGTAGCTGAACTCTGTGATAATGAAAATAATTATTAGCAAAAAGGATTTCGTGTTGCCATTTGAGTGTGGTGGAAATAAGAGTTTGTACTCGGAAGAGGAAGGTCGGTGAAATCTTTCTGTCCTGACAGAGTTCATCTGAGAGCAGTAACGTTTTCAACTCGGATCTGCCCTTTGGTGGTTTAGAGATAGACAAGGAGCGTTGGCTTCTTTTGCAAGTCCACAGCGCCATTGTGTGGTGGCTTTATGAGCGCTGACCACTGTTAGGTGAAAGCCAAGAGCTTTTGTGTCCTGGCACTGACGGTGTAGGAACAGTGAAGTGTGATGTAGGGGTTCCCTTGTGGATGCTGGCTCTTCCAGACTGAAAGAATGTGATGCTGCATATTCCTGAGAAGGAAGATGAATGTGATGAACTGACCAAAACCCCCATGCCCGGTCTCCCTGTGCTGTCAGTGGGAAGCAGGGAGGAGCTGGGGGAAGAAAAGGTGTTTTTAAGTGCTTATTTTACTTCTCATTGTCCTCCTCTGACTTTGTTAGTAATAAATTCCCTTTGTACCTCTAAGCTGAGCCTGTTTTGCCCTTGGAGTGTTTTCTCCCGGTCCTTAACTCATGAACCCTGTGTTAAATTTTTGTCTCCTCTACCCAGCTGTGCAGGGGAGAGCAAGTGAGCGGCTTTTGTGGGTGCCTGGCGTTTGGCCAGTGTCAAACCACGACACCAGCCCAGGTCCCTCGGGATGGCAGCATGAGCCCCTGGCCTAAGCACCACCAGTTTGGTGTTATCTGCCCACTTGCTGAGGGTGCCCTCTGCCCCAGCTTCCAGACATTAGTTAAGGAAAATGTTAAACAGGACAGGTCCCAGTGCTGATTCCTGGGAGACACTGCTTGTTCCTGGCTCCACACTGGACTTGGTGCTGCTGAGCAGCAACCCTGGGGCCCAGCTGTCCAGCCCGTTTCAGTCCTGGTCACTGTTGGCTCATGCAGTCCATGTTCCTTTAGGTGAACTGAACTTCACTTAAAAAAAGAAATTGCCAGGTGGGCACATGCAAGCCCACAGCTTTCAAAATCCCATCACACCAACATCCCTTACTGCGTGTTTCCACCAACTGCCCCAAAACCTAAAGAGAAGGAAACACTCTGTAAAATACTTGTAAAAAAGGCCAAGAAGGAGTTTTAATTATGGTTTTGGGTCTTCTGATTGTTGGTGCCAGATGAGTATTTCCTCCTTTTCCTTTCTGGCTGGTGGTGGTCCCTGCTCTCCTCAAACTGTCTGCAGAGATTGTTGTCCAGCTGTGAGGGTCTGCTCTGCCATCTCTCTCTTGGCAGGGGTTGTTCCTGAGCAGCCCTGTGTGCTGGAGCACGCTGACAGCTCCTGGTGGAGGGCCCTGGAGCTGTGGCATCCCTGTGAGTGTTGTCATGACCTGGAAGACTCGTTTTCTTCCTGCTCCTCCCTGTTGAGTTGTTGTAGTCGGTGGTGTTCATGAGCCAGCTGCTGCGGCGTTCATTGCCCCACTGCGGGGATCTGCTCCTGTCCCTCTCCCTCTCCCTGGCAGGGTTCCTCTGCCTGTGCATCACCTTAATCCTACCAGGCAGACCCTGTGGTCCTGCAGAACCTGCCTCGCTGCTGGCTGCCCCCTGACTGAGGAAGGACTGGGACGATGAAGAAGCCGCCATTTCTTCCACTTGCAAATCCAAGCACCTGAAGGAAAAAAGAGTGACCTCTGCTTAGGGCATTTCTTGCAGACTCATCTGGGATTCAGTCATTTTTTTGGAGAGGTTTCTATGACAGAGAACCAAGGTCACCAATGGGAAATTCAGACACCTGGGGTCTTCCTACCAGGTCTGTCCCTGTCATAGCAAGGCCTTGTCCTTATACCCCCTAGAGCCTCCATTTCACAGAATCACAGAATCACAGAATGGGGTGGGTTGGGTTGGAAGGGACCTTAAAGCTCATCCCATTCCAACCCCCCTGCCATGGGCAGGAACACCTTCCCCTAGACCAGGTTGCTCCAAGCCCTGTCCAACCTGGCCTTGGACACTTCCAGGGATGGGGCAGCCACAGCTGTTCTGGGCAACCTGGGCCAGAGCCTCACCACCCTCCCAGGGAAGAATTCCTTCCTTATATCTAACCTAAATCTTCCCTCTTTCATTTTGAAATCATTGCCCCTTGTCCTGTCATGACACTCCCTGATAAAGAGCCCCTCCCCATCTTTCCTGGAGGCCCCTTTAAGTCCTCTTCTCTGCATTAGCCAACTTCAGAGAGCAGACAAGGAGCAGCTTACACAGGGCAGCAGCCTAAAGCCCAGCAAGGGAAGAGAAGAACTGGTGTGGGGGACAGTTCAGAATTGACAGCATTGAAGGATGCAGGGAGGAACTGTCTCCTATGCCAGAAACACTCAGGAGGATGAGAAGGCAAACAGCAAAGCCAGGAAAAGGAAACACATTCTGAACACATCACCCTGGTTATTACCTGGCATAGAACAGCAAATAGGCTTGCTGCTCCAGAACTGTGTGGATGCCACAACTATCCACAGTCACATCATTCATCTTGTACCACTGCCCATTGCTCGCCTGTAAAGGAAGGCACCCATCTCTGGAGAGGAAGAGCAGTGTTTCTACACAGAAAACTGCCAAACCAAGACTACACCAAACCAGGGAAGAATTCCCCCCAAAGGAGGAACTCCCCCAAAGCCTTGGCTGCCAGTAACACTGCCAGGATAGTTTGTTTTCCCAGCACACGTTTTTCCCTGTCAGGAGGGAAGCTGCTCTTCACCTTTGTGTAGCAGAAAAAGTGTCCCTCAAGACAGGTGTGACCACTGTGCACCACGACAGCATATAAGGAGTAGAGGAGGGGTTCTCCAGCTGTGTCAGACATGTATGGCCGAAGATCCAAGTACTCAGGGTACGCCACAACCTACGGAGAAACCAAGATGGCTCAGAAATGATCCTGAGCTACCACATGAAATAGCCTTCAGCATGTGATGGTTTGGGTGGGAGGAAACTGTCCTCTACCAAAGCAGCTCTGCCAGAGCAGAGTCCAGGCTCGTCTTCCCATGGGAAGTCTCCTCTGCCCAGGAGGGAGCACAAAAAGCCCAACGTGAGCAGCTTGTGACAGAGCACACTGCTTTGGGGAGTCTTCTGCTCCAGAGAGGAAGCTGCACTCTGGTTGCATACGCACCTGGCTGATCTTCCTGCTGGTCCGCTCATCAGCCCTCCCCAGACACACCGTGAGGACCCTGGGCTCGCGATGGATTGTGACCCTCTTGGAGGCAGCCGCCTTCTTCTTACACCTTGAACCCAAACACAGAGCTGAGTGCTGAAATGCACCCGATCTTGCCTCTAGAGGGCCAGACAACCTTTCCTTTCTCACACCCTGGCATTAACTTTAATGCTATTCCAGGCCGCAAGGCCGTGTCAAAAAAAGCTGTATCTCGTTATTGCACATTAAAGCTGAGAAACTGATTCTGCTCCATTTCACGTGGCCCCTCACGCAGAATCTGGTGTTAATATATCTTAAGAAATCTTCTTACTCGTTACATTTGAAGCGCTTTCTCCAATCCATCTCCCTGGGTGTCACAAAGTTCTCCAGAGCTATGCTGAGGGATGAAGCTCCCTGGAGGAGTGAGAAAGGAGCCGCTGAGCTGTGGGAAATGCCCTCACCCAAACACTTCCCAGGAGCTGACAGGAAGACCCAGGCAGCTGATGCTGAGGAGACCCACCATGACCCTGTAGGCAGTGTTTGCAAGGAGACAGAAAGAGGGGGTGATACTGAACATTTCTCTGTGTTCCAGGGTTTCCTGGGCCATCTAGAGCTCCCTCTCAGTGCCACTGCTCAGTTCAGCTACTGATGGCGTGCAGGGGCATCAGCAGTGAAAACTGATCCCACCCATCAGCCTGGGAGCCAGATGGGTGTTGAGGGAGGACAAAGGGAAGGGGGAGGAATGTAGGTCAAGGGTGCAGAGGGGACAAGGCTACTGGTACAACTTAAACCCAGCACCACAGACAGACCAGTGCCATGGCCTCTGCACAAGGACACTGTCCATTCCACTTCCCACTCACCACCAAGATCCCTTGTGCTCACAAAAGAGGTTTTTAAGACAAATGCTTTGATTCTGAAAAGCTACAGGGGCCTTGGGACCTCTTGAAGCACAATTGCAAACGTCTTACTTTGATTTTCAAAAGGATATCCATGAAGGCCACGTAGAAATCAGAAACTGTTGTGCAGCTCAGGCATGTGACTGGAAGGAAAATCAAAATGCTGAGGGAAGTTAATTGGTGTCAGTTTATGCTCGTGGGTCCTCCTGCGCCAGTCATCACAGGACCAGCTGCATGTCACAGGCAGACAGAAGGGCACAGAAAATGCCAAAAAGAGAAGTAGTTGTGGAAACGTACTTCTGGATCTCAGAATGCCCCGAAATATTTGATGGATGATGGTAGTTCCTTGGGAAGAGTTGTCCAAGCTGGAAATAAATGGCAAGGCAGAGAGTTACCTCCTCCAAGAGTTCACCTTAGAAAGCCCTGGGCGTAGGTTTCCCTTGATGGGAGTACTTCAAGGAGTCCAACAAATTCAGGAACATTGAAAAGGGAATTTTCTTGTTCTTACTCGCTGCTTCCACCCAGACAAGCTCTATGCATGGCACTGAGAGTACACCGTAAGAACTCGTAGGCATCTCCCGGCAGGTCAGGTTTAAATTCTCCTATGACTAAGAAAGAAGTTAGTAGTTCTCCCCTCAAAGAAGGAAAGAAAACCTGTTGAAGCACCTGAAATCGCTTACATCTGAGGTCCCTGATGACAGCCCTAGGCCGGATGGCAGTGGCTGAGGAATACAGGACCTTCCGAACGTGATCTTCCATGATGCACATCATGCAGAAACCTTGCTGATGACCTGAGGAAGGAGGGAAGCCTCTTAGGTTAGCAAAATAATCCCCGGGTGGAAAACCTAATGGAGGTCTTGAAGCTGTAAAGACTCTCTATTCCTCTTCTCCTGAGGTGCCAAGGTGCTGACAAGCCCAGGACATTTTAGTGCACAGAAAACGTTCTTCATAGGGAGGCTAAACTGGCACAAGTTTTCTGTGCAATAAGCCAAGAGGGTTTAATTTGAAGGGACAGAGACCCAGGGCTAGGAAGAGGTGCCTTTCTGAAGATGAATGCACCTTGATAGGACAAGTGGCTTTTAGTTTGAGTGTTTGAGCAACACAAGCTCGTGGGGCTAACAAAGAAGGGCTGCTGTTCTAAATCCAGTTGCAGGTTCTGGGAATCCTTGGGATGTGCTCAAGAGATATATAAGGAGATATTCCTAAAAGTACTCACAGAAGCGGCTGTGCTGACGAGAGAGCAGGTAATTAGCCAGAGGGGGTGTGTATGTCAGGCACTGCAGGATGACATTGAGGTAGCAAGTACTACCAAGGTTGTAAAGTCCCGCTCCAGGTCTCCGTTTTTGCCGCCAGCCCATGGCAATCTTCTCTGGGGGAATAAGGATCTTTCGTGGTGGACTCATTCCCTTGCCAATGACTGCAGGCAAACAACATTTGATGAGACAGTGAAAAAGAGATGAGACAATAGGTGACAGGTGCACTTTCCCATGGGTAATGGCCAGGCAGGGCCCAGAGAGTGGTGGTGAATGGTGCTGCATCCAGTCGGCATCTGGTCACTTTGTCCCCCAGGGATTAGTGCTGGGCCCAATTCCTGTTTAATATCTTTACTGATGATCTGGATGAGGTGATCGTGTGTACCCTCAGTAAATTCACAGACAACACCAAATTTGGCATGAGTGTCGATCTGCTGGAGGATAGGAAGGCTCTGCAGAAGGATCTGGACAGGCTGGATCAACGGAACGCGACCAACAGCATGAGGTTCACGAGTAAGTGCCAGGTCCTACACTTCGGTCACAATAACCTCATGCAGCGCTGGGGGCAGGGTGGTTGGAAAGCGGCCCAGGCAAGAAGGACCTGGGGGTGCTGGTCAACAGTGGCTGAACATGAGACAGCAGTGTGCCCAGGGGGCCAAGAAGGCCAGTGGCATCCTGGCTTGTATCAGGAGTAGTGTGGCCAGCAGGACCAGGAAAGTGATTGTCCCTCTGTACTTGGCACTGGTGAGGCCATACCTCGAGTGCTGCATCTAGTTTGGGGCTCCTCAGGTCAGGAAAGATGTTCATGTGCTGGAGCATGTCCAGAGAAGGGCAGTGAAGCTGGGGAAGGGTCTAGAGAGTAAATCCTACGAGGAGCAGCTAAGGGAACTGGGATATTTTATCCTGAAGAAAAGGAGGCTCGGGGTGACTTCATCACTTTCTATGACTACCTGAAAGGAGGTTGTAGCCAGGTGGGGGTTGGCATCTTTTCCCAGGCAACTGCTGATAGGACAAGAGGTTATATAGCCTGGAGCCCTCCCAGGGGAGGTTCAGGTTGGACATCAGGAGGAATTTCCTCACAGAAAGAGTGATTAGATATTGGAATGGGCTGCCCAGGGAGGTGAGGGAGCCACCGTCCCTGAGGTATTTAAGAAAAGACTGGGCACAGTGCTTAGTGCCACGGTCTAGTTGACATGGTAGCATTTGGTGAAAGGTTGGACTCGATGACCTTAGAGGTCTTGTCCAACCTAACTGACTCTGTGATTATTTATGTGAATATTGTGGCTTGAAAGCATTTTTAGTGCCGAGTTCACTATACGACACCAAGGACAACAGTTCTAACCACCAACCCAGAAACATCAGGGGAAGATGTTTCCCTAACACCCCATTAACACCTGATAGAGAAACAGTTCTGGAAAACAGTCTGTTCCCCTGTTTAATCTGCCAAAAGTCAAAAAAATCCACACTGATTTCTGGGCCTCAGGCCACCTTCCTTTCCCTTTAGAGCCTTGGATTATCAGATCTTCACTTTTCCTGACTGTAATGTGATGAAAACAAGCAACACCTGGGTCTGGCTGCTCTCAGGGAATGCCCCAGAATTCACTCCAGGTTGTCAGCACATCAACACTTAGGGATGGAGCAGTGGCCATGTCCTTCATCCGTGGGCATTCACAAAGTCCAAGCCGGCTGGTGACAAGGTTACTCAAAGAAGTCATTCCCTGTTGTAGCCATTGCTCCTCTCAGGTACGGAGTGAAAAGCTTTGGATGACAAAGGATATCAGGACCTCCTCCAGAAAGGTCACCTGCTGGGAAGGGAAATATTTGTAGCTCAATAAAATGACTAAAAAAAAGCCCAAATGTTATCCAAAAAGCACCTTCAGCTGTCAAAAGTGTTTAGTTGGTGCTTGTAGCTGCGGCCAAGGACAAAGAATACCTGGAAAAAGGCAGGCATGCAAGTAGCAGGGGAAGGAGCCAAGTTTTCCCAATGGCCAGCTTTTGCTGGCCCACTCCTCAGGACACCAAGCTCTGGACAGGTGAGATCACAATCGCCAGTCACAGGTTCCACATTTGTCACTGTTGTGACACTCTTGTGACACACAGCATCATGAAGGTGGGATCCATCCTGTTCCAGAAGTCTTGGTCTGCCTCACGCTGCTGGGTTGACCCTCAGAGGCTTGTGTTAATTAAACAACATTGTAATGCTTTACGTGCATGGATATGGATTTAACGGTGGTAATTAACAAGCTGCATTAAGATGGTTTCTCCAAGGATGTTTCCCTGTGGATCCCAGTGTGTTTCCCAAGTGCTCCAGTGACCAGGTTTTACTTTAACAAGGTGTGAAGTGCCGTGGAAGGCCAATGGCAATAAATCCAGGATTTTGGTGTCATTCCCACATGACCCCTTTGCTGAATCCCATTGTTTCCTCATCTCACAACCGAATACTCCAAAATGTCCCCCTTGGACAGGGCTCCAGGGTGGAAATCATCCTGTGAGTGTGGTTTGGCCACACTTCCAATCAGTTGGAAGGTCCTCATATTTTTTCAAGTTATTTTATGCCCCCAAGTGACCCTCAGCTCACAGGTTTTCAGCTTCATGACACTCCTCATAGAACAACATGAGAATTATAGTGTTTCAGAAACATAAAGTCCTCTGCAGAGGCCCAGGACAATCCACATTTTTGTAAAAAAAAAGGAATTTCATCCAGATCTTATGAAGCAAAATCATAAAAATGCCCATTTTTTCATCACCTTGTCTCACACTATGAAGTTAAAAACATTTTTTCCTCCACTTCCCGCCTCAGAAAGTTTTAACTCTTCCAATAATTTAATCTTCATACTCTTGTGACCCTGTAAAGTGCGGGTTTAGGTGTAAAAATTAATTAAAAGCTACTAAATCCTGAATGCTGGAGCTGCAGGGAGGGCACCGGCCTCCCCACAGGGAAGCTGCAAGATGAGGGACACTCACTGTGGCTCCAGGGAATTGCTGTTTTGACTGAAACTGCTCCAAAATGTTCTTTGGGTTAGAAAGGGGTGAGAAGGGGCCATGTGAGGCAGTATTTCATCACTCCATGGGGTGTTATTGTTGTCTTTTGGTTTTGTTCTGCCTTGACAACAGGGAAAACACATCAAATCTCTTATTCTTCAACTCCTGATTGACTTTGAAGCCATTTTATTAGCGATTCCCTGCTCACAGCTGGGGCACCCGGCATCACTCCTGCCCCTCTCCCATGGCAACGGAGCATGGCCCCCAAACATGACTGGGTGCCCACAAGGGAATGTTGACCTCAGTCTTGGGATTGGTTGCCAACAACAGAACTCAGCCCTCGGACCCGCCCAGTCCCCGCTAACGCAGCCCTTGGACATAACCAGGTGCCAGCAGTGGAAATGACCAAATGACCACGTGCCGGCAAGGGAATTTTGCCCTCAGCCATGGCCAGGTGCCGCCCATGCAGCATCCTTTTTTCCCTGATCCCTCCGGGTCAAAGTAAGCGCTTTTATTTCAGGAATATCAAATATTTACATTTACAGGGAGAATTCCAGCCCCTGCAGGGGCTTATCGTAATGGTTGTTTTCAAGGTTATTTTAAAGATTATTTTCAGGCCCTGGCGTTCACTCCTGCATCTTTATTAGTGAGAACTGCGCTCCTTTGGAACCACTGGAAATAATACGGAATATTATGGGTCCAATTTAAGGGCATTTTGCCCTTGTGCTGCCCAATGGGATTCCTGTGCCCCCATCGAGCACCCCCGAGGTCATCTTGCAGCGGCTGCCATCCCTCATTGCTGTAATCACTGGCTTTAATTCGCTCAACCCCTCTCACAGAGATCCAGGTAGCTGCAAAACATCTTACTGCACATATCCCCCCCACTGGAGAACGACAAGGGGGGAAATCTTCATAAATATCACTTTTGGGGATGGTAGTGGAAGGCATTTTTATCTTTAGAGTTTACTGATGTAGTGGATGTTTGCTTTCCTGTTTTCCTTGATTTCTATTAGTAGTTTCATATTGCTGCACCTCCAAATCCAGCTCAGATCTGCGGAAAAGAGGGAAAACATCAAAGAACAACCCCAAAAACACAGTTTCCCAGATCTGCTCATCAAAAGGGGTTTAGGAGGAGGCGGCCTGGTGCTGATTGCAGGTTATCATCAGAAAATCCTCAAATCCTTCCAAATCCATTTTGCCACAGTGGAATTTTAGGGATAAAAGTGCATAAATAAGTGATGTTAAAGGTGAGTTCTTGCCAAGCTTTGCCAGCATCTAGATCCAAGTGCTCCCAGTATTTCGGATCTCCAGGACCATCCCATGCCAGGCACAGCCAGCAAGGATCACCAGTGCCCCTTGGTGAGCTGAAAATGAGCCAAAAGCCTGCTGGTTTGGGTTTCAGAGTGGAACATGAGCTCCTGCTGGGAGAACTCGGAGTGAAATCCATCCAGCGGACAGACGAGGAACCACCCTGAAACCTCTCCAGGTTCCTGGTTGTGGGTTGATGCCCCTTGGAGTAGTGGACCCTCCTCTTGAGGTGTCTGCTGGTCTGGTCACCAGCATCATCATCATCATCATCATCATCAGCCCCCTGCTCTCCTGACATAACCTTCTCTCTCTGTTCTTTGCAGTTGACAGAAGTGCCAATGACAGCTGGGGTGTGCCAGATGTCCTTTAGTAAGTCCCACAGGTTTGGGGTGCGAAAGGGGATTCCACCACCCTCAACCCCCATCAGGGCTTCTCTGGTGCTGGGCTGGGTCTCCCAGAGCCAAAGCCCACCTGAGGTGTCCTCCAAAAGGGCTGAGATGTCCTGAAAAGGGTGGAAAACATCTCCGAAGGTCCGGAAACACCCCAGTGCTACAGAGAATAATGATGGAATGGGAGTAAATCCCATTTTTCAGTTATTTTACCCAAAGCCATGGAATTACGGCTCCATTTGCTGCCCAAACAATATTTTGCCAAATGATTCATTTCTTGTTCTGATCATGAAACTGTCGATAATTGTTGATTTGTACCATTATGGGAAGAAGGAGAATAAGGGGTGTGAGTGATACAGGAGGCAAAAACTGGCCTCTGAGCACCCACTTGATCATTTAAATTGGTCATAAAACATCATTCTTGGACCATTAATGTGTGTCCGTCATTAGTTGTAGCATTTATTAACATTAATTTGTTAATTGGGTGTTGGCACTGGCTCCCTAAACCTTTTTCTGGTTTTTGCAGCGATCCTCAGGCCTTGAACAGTTTTTGGCCTGGATCCAGAAAGGTGAGTAACAGCTCAGCTCCCTCCCCAAACCCACGCAACGTCCATAACACAAACATTTTTTAAAATAAAAACTGAGTTTCTGCATCAAACCTCCCCAAAGGTCACAACCTTTTTCGGTCTGAGTTCCTGCCGCTGCCCGTGCGGTGCCGCCAGCAGGGATTTTGGGGCGGTTCGAGCCAAAACTGGGAACAGGGAGAGCTGCTGCCCCACTGCTGGGGAGAGCTTGGGGCTGCACCCTCTTTTTGCCCCCCATTTTTATTAGTTCTGCAGCAAATAAATGTTTGTAATGCCAGACTGACCGTACTGCTCTCTCAGCGCAGAGGATGCAGCCAGCGCCTTTTTTTTTTTTTTGAAGGCGCTTGGGGTAGGCCTTTTCTAAATTTCTCCTTGGAGCGCCTAGCCTTTCACTCGCATCATTTCCAATCCCCTCGGTGTGTTTTTCATGCGTTTCCCAGGTCTGGCAGCCCTTCCCGAGCGCCGAGCTGAGCCGGCCCGTGGCCAGCGTGGGCCTGGCCCTGCCTGAGGGCGCCGGCCCGGGCTGCCCGTGGGGGGGCGGCGGCGCCGCGGC
>VXAZ01008308.1:179517-198741 GCA_013399875.1 Gymnorhina tibicen | reverse complement strand
GGAGCGAGGCCGGGGGCTCCGCTGCGTGTCGGTGCGGGGGCGGTGCGGGAAGGGGGGGATGTGCTCGCGCACTGCGGGGGCGTTTTGGGGGGTCTTGGGGACGCGGGGTGTGCGCGTGCGGGCAGCGGCGGAGGGAGGGGCGGCGAGCGCAGCGAGGGCGTGTCCGTGTGTGTGCGTGTGTGTGTTTGTGTGCGTGTGCGCGCAGGGCTGTGCGTGCAGATGTGTGTGCAGCGGTGTGCGTGCAGATGTGTGTGCAGCGGTGTGTGCCTGTGTGCAGATGTGTGTGCAAGGGGGGGCTGTGCGCAGCGGTGTGTGTGTACAGATGCGTGCGTGCAAGGGGGTTGCATGCAGAGGTGTGTGTGCAGATGTGTGTGTGCAGATGTGTGTGCAGATGTGTGTGCAGCTGCAGGGGCACATGCGCAGGCGTGTGTATGTGCAGGTACATGTGCACAGGTGCAAGTGTGTGCACACAGGATGCTGGTGTTTGTGGGGCCTGGAGCTGAGTGGTGTGGGCATGGCGGGCTCCGTGGTGCGTGTGTGGGAATGCACAAGTGCACAGCGGTGCACGGTGTGTGCGAGGGGATGCGGGCACGCACAGGGGTGCGCAGTGTGTACGGCATTGCATGTGGGGATGCATGAGTGCATGGCTGCGCACACATGGACACCGTGGGGATGCATGCTTGCAAAGGTGTGTGTGCACGCACACTTGCACGGGACGGGGTGTGCGTCCACAGGGCACGTGCACGTGGGGGTGTATGTGTGTAGGTGCAGGTGCTGCTCAAAACCCTGGTCAGGCCAGGTTACACCCCAAAGCTGTGGTGTTTCTGCTTCCCTCCCCAGGGAAGCGTCACCAGGGCTGGGGTAATGAGCTGGGGTACTGATGCCTGTACTGGGCTATTCCTGGCTTACTACTGAGTTACTGTTTGCTTCCTATGAGGCTGCTGCTAGGATGCTGCTGGGATATTCTCAGTAATCTCCTGAGGGAGTAGTGAAATACTATCAAGACACAGCTGAGATGCTCTCAGGATACTGCTGGGATGCTACTGAGATGCTATCATGAGTTTACTAGAATGTGGACAGGCTACTCTGCAGACAGTAGTAAGGCACTTTCAGAGTGGCACTAAGGTGCTCTCAGGATACTGAGTGGATGCTGCTGGGATGCTGCAAGAACTCCACTAAGGTACTATCAGGCTGCTACTAAGATATTTCCAGCATATTTCCAGATCTGGTACTGAGGTGCTTCTATGGAGGTACCACTGGAGCAGCTCACACACCATCCAGTTCCTCTCAAGATATGTTCAAGTTGCTTTCAGCGTAGTTAGGTGGCAATAAGATAATATCTGGGTATTACTTTGCACTACCAAAGTGCCACCAACACTCTATGAAGATAATAGCTGTATGCCATTACACCACTATGAGATCCTATAGGATACTCAGTGTATACTACTGAGGTACTGTCAGGGCACCAGGATGCTTTTGGGATGCTCCTGACGTGGTATCAGGATATTCCTACCTGTGCTGGTATAACATCAGGACAATGCTGAGCTGCTCAGTGGCTGCTACAAGGATACTGTCAGCACATTACTGATACTTTCAGGCCACTTGCTTAGTAGTGAGATAATATAAGGATAAGACTGAGATAGTATCACTTCAGGGAAATAGATAGTGG
Source organism: Gymnorhina tibicen (assembly GCA_013399875.1). NCBI lineage: Eukaryota > Metazoa > Chordata > Aves > Passeriformes > Artamidae > Gymnorhina > Gymnorhina tibicen. The sequence continues at coordinate 197,072 of VXAZ01008308.1, read as the reverse complement.
CATGATGTTTTGGACATACTGCCAGGATAGTGCTAAGCTACCTGGACCACTATCAGCACTTGGTTGTTATTAGTAAATTACTGCTAGAATAGTGCCACAATATCAGAATACTTCTTATGAAGGTAGTACATCCTGATGGGATACTTCTGGGATACTACAGAGATGCTGTTAGTTGTGAAATAGCCCTAGCTTCAGTCTGCACGGCAGCAGCGAAGGGAACGGGGAGCAGGGTGTTGTAACCTGTTAGTAGCCTGGTGCCTCACGGGCACCCTGTCCCTGCAGCTAAGGGGGCACATCGGTGTTGAGGAGGATGGAGGCGCCCCTGGTTAGTCTGGAGGAGGAGTTCGAGGAGGGGCCCAGGGACGATGCGGGGACCCTGCAGCGCCCTGCGGACCCAGCGCTGGCCGAGCTGGAGAGCTTCTCCGCCGAGATGATGAGCTTCAAGTCGATGGAAGACCTGGTGCAGGAGTTTGATGAGAAGCTCACCGTGTGCTTCCGCAACTACGACGCTGCCACCGAGGGCCTGGCCCCCGTGCGGGGGCACCTCCAGGCACAGGAGGAGGAGGAGCGCCTGCAGGATGAGGAGTGAGTAAGGCCTCCCTGCTGCTGGGGCCACGTGCGTCTTCACACCCCTGAAACCCCCCCACAGTGCAGGCTAACTCCCAGCATTGCAGCATGGTCATGCTCCGCGTCAGGAGTAGCACTGTAGTGTCCTGTGAGTAAGGACTACCTGTGAGTAAGGGTCTGCATGCCACCTTGTCTGCTAGCAAGGTACAGCCCACGTGCGCCTCGGCCCCTTGCATCACGGCACAGTCACCCAGCAGCGTGGAATAGCTGTGTGGTATCCTTTGAGTAGCTGTGTAGGATCCTATAAGCAGCCTTGGGCCTGCGTGCGTCCTGTCACGGTCATGAAACACCCCCCTTGCCCACAGTGTGCAGTCCAGCTCACCTGTTACAGCATGGTTGTGTAGCATTCAGAGTAGGGGTGTAGTATCTTATGACTGACACCCCTCTGGGGCCTGTTGCACCTCCTTGCACGCTTCTAAACTCACATCACATGCAAATCAGCACCTGGACTGTGGCATGATCATAGAGCACCTGGGAGTAGCTATGTAGGATCCCTGGAGCAGCTGTGTGACATCCCTGAGTAGCGTCCTATGAGGAGGAAGAGCAGCGTGTCCCATGTCACATTGCAGGGGGCCACAGCTGTGTCTGTGCAAGGAAAGCCCCAGGGGTTGAGCATAAACCTTGAGTAGGGTGTGAGTAGAGTTTAGCCACCCCCTCTGTACCATGCTAGGGGTTGGCCAAATTCCCTAGGGTCAAATTCCCCCCAGCTGTTATTGTGCCTTTTGTGTTAAATTCCACAGTTTCATTGAAAACCCTGTTTTGTTACAAAACGCCATTTTTTCCTGCAAATCCTTGGGCTTTCTCCTCATGATGATTCTACACTATCACATTTCTAGTGGATTTTTCGTGCGTTTAATTGGGATCATTCCCCAGGCCGAAATTGCTAATCCTTATTCTCACCAAGCAAAGGGGTTGCCTTCAACCCCAAAAGCCCCAAATCTGTTGGTTTTGTTGCTTTGCGTTTGGGTTTTTTCCCCCCCGAAACCCACTGAGGCCGAATTGATTTTCGCAATTGGCCAAATTCATGGTTTTTCAGAGCAAAACGCAGCTTGGCTGCGCGCCGGGGCTGCCGCGCTGTCGCCGCTTTGTGCCACTTATTGTGTCTTTTTTGGGTCGCTTTGGGCAAAACAGGGCTTTTTTTTTTTTTGTTCTTCCTTGAATGAGCCCTGTGTGCAGGGTGGGGGAGGGGCCGTGGCCTTACAGGCACTGGATTTCCAGAGCTATTAACCATTTCTTGCCATAATTAGCTCAGAAATCACTGCTGGTCTTGGCCTGCCCCTGTGGGGTGCTGGTCCTTTAATCGCGGAGAGAAAAAAAAAAAAAGCAAATTTGGGGGGGGGGATAATCACTAATTTGCTGTGCTTTGTTAAAAAATAGGGATATAGGGGTTTGCCATCCACATTTTTGTATGTTAATTTGTGAAATCTGTAATTTCAAGGGGAATTCAGCCCTGGTGAGGAGGGAAATACGATAAATCCCAAAAATGAGCAGTTTTGGGGTTGGAAAGGAGGCAAATGGTTTTGGGGGGATTTTCAGGATTAGGATGTGGCACCGTGTTGGACTGAACCCACCATTTCTGGTGGGAAAATGGGTGGGTTTGCCTGAGTTGGGGAGAAAATTTCTAATCTCTTTCTGTGCCTTCCCCCCATTTTTGACCTTTTCTCACGTTTATGGCTTTTTTCTCAGTGTTGCCACTTTTCAGCTCCTTTTTCCCATTTTCTGTATTTCTCCTCCATTTTTCCCTTTTCTCCACTATCTCTGCCCTTTTTACCCATTTTCCCCCTCATTCTGCCTTTTTTCTTACATTTTCTCTTTTTCCCCAGTTCCCTTTTCTCCTGATTTTTCCTTTTTTCCCCTCTTTTGGCCCTGTTTCTCCTTTTCCTATTCCCTATTATCTCCTCTTTCCCTTTTTCCCCTTTTTTCCCTCCATTTCCCACCATTTTCCTTCTTGGTGGTTGGAACATGACAGGGTGACATTTTGGAGCTTTGGGATCTTTCAGGGCATTTTGGGGTATTTCAGACAAACATTTGGGGACATTTTGGAGTGTTACAGGGCAGCATTTTGAGGTGTTTTGGGGCCTTTCAGAGAGTCTTGGGGCTTTAAGATAATGTTTTGGGCCACTTCAGGGCATGGTGATGTTTGTGAGTGGCATTTGGGGACATCTAGAGACATTTTGGGACATTGCTGTGGCCTTTTGGGGGAGTTTTGATAGCAGCATTTCAAAGTGACATTTAAGGGGGCGTCTCAGGTGCTGGGGCGGCATTTTTTGGTACTTTGGGGTATTTCAGGGCAGTATTTCGTGGTGCTATTTTGAGAAGCTGTAGGGTCTTCTAGGACAGCATTTGGGGTTTTCTAGGATATCATTTGGGGTGTTTTGGGATGTTTCAGGCATCTCAGTGGTGTTGATTTTTGGAGGTCATTTCAGGTTGTTTCTGGGCTGCATTTTGGGTTGTTTTGAGGCATCTTGGCATGCCGTCTTTGGGATGGCTCTCTGAGATGCAACATTTTTGGGATCAGCGCTCACCCCCCACCTCCCTGCAGGGTCTGGGATGCTCTCACCGATGGCTTTGCCCCCCGGAGCTCCCCCCGGCCGTGGCTGCTCCCCGGGACTGAGGCCCTCGATGGCACCGACCCCCAGGTAGGGCTGTGGCCCCCCTTAGCCCCATAAACCCCCCTGTCCCCACATGATCCCCTGACAGTGCTTGACAGCTGTCAATCAGCCCCAAGGCTCAGCGACTATCATGGCACTGCAAACTGCCAAAAATGGCAGTTTTGGGCTGCTGCAGCACCGGTGCAGTGAGTGCCCACATTTCAATGTGAAATCACACTGAAACGGGCAAGATTGTTTGGTTTGACAATCTGGTCTGTGCCCCCGTGTCAGGGGTGGATGGGGTGGGTGTTTTTGGGGGTAGAAAATGTGTTATCATTTGCAGTGAGTTTGTGCTGTCAATAGCTGCTTTTGGGGTTGTAAATAATGTCCCAGTATCCATGAAATTTAACCCACTTGGATGTAACGGCCAGTTGTTAAATGGGGAAGGGAAGATAACTTTCTTGGGTTATTTTCTTCTAAAAAGCTGAAAAAGATAGTGAAAGGTGGTAAAAAAGAAGATGCCTCCTTGTCCAACATCTCCATCCGGCATCTCCGTCCATCCCTTCCCTGCTGGTGTTCCCCTCTGCCATGTCCTCATCTCATGTCCCCCCCCAGTGTCTCCATCAGACCTCTCCCATTCAGCTTCACCAGCCCTCCTCTCCCTGTCCAGCATCCCCTGTATCTCCACCGAGCGTATCCAACACCTCCATCCAACAGACCTGGACTTCTCCCTGTCTTCTTCCTAGTCTATGTCTCCGTTCAACAGCTCTCCATCCAGTAGCTCCCTATCCAACATCTCTGTCCACCTTCTGGCAACACTTCCCCCTCCAGTGCTTCCCTGTTCATTGTCTCCAGTGTCTCTATCCAGGGCCCCTGTCCAAAGCCCCATCCAGCATCTCCATGCAATACCCTCAATCCAATGTGTCCCCCATGCCATGCCCCCTGCAGCGTGTCCCCCTGAGCCAGGGTTCCCTGGTGGCTCTCCCCATGCCAGGCCCAGGGCTGTGTCTGTGTCAGTGCTGGGGCCGTGCCCACATCAGGCCGGGCCTGTGGTGCCACCGAGGCTGCCCAGCCTGTGTCTCCTGCAGCTCGGCGGGAAGGAGGAGGAGGAGGAAGAGGAGGAGGAGCTCACTGAGAGGAGTGAGCAGGACTCTGGAATCAACGAGGAGCCGCTGCTGACAGCTGAGCAGGTACCCTGGCCCCACGGGCACCTGGAACCCTGCATGTCCTCCAAAAGCTGGGCTTGGCCACCTCGGCCCCATGACCACGAGCTGAAAGCACAAGAAAAAGCCAAATCCCATCATCTTGGGATGTAGTGTGCAGGACCTGGAATGTGGATGTAGACAGAAGTGTAGGTTGTGGGTGCCAGTGTGGGATTTGGATGCACATGGGAACATGGGGTGCGGATGCTGCTGAACAAAATGGGTGGCATGGGGGGAAGGATAAAAGTGTGGGGGACAGGTGGGATGCAGCTACAGGAGGCTGGTATGGAGGCAGATGTGGGGTGCAGGATGCAGGTGCCAGATGCCAATGTGGGGTGCAGGATGCAGGGTACAGGTGTGGGATGCAAAATGCAGGGTGCAGATGTGGGGAGGGAGATGTGGAGGCAGCTGCAGGGTGGGGGTGCAGGATGGAGAATGCAGGGGCAAGTACAGGATCCAGGATGCAGGAGGAGGAGGAGGGTGCAGAGAGCAGGATGCAGGCAGGTGCAGGATGCAGATTTAGATGTGGATGCAGGTCCTAAGTGTCCGTGGAATGTGGGATTTGGGTGTAGATGGAAATGTAGGATGCAGATGCAGGATGCAAAAAGAGGACCCAAGGCACAGATGGATGTAAACGCAGGTGCGGATACAGGATGAAGGGAGCAGAATGCAGATGCAGGATGAAGGGGAAGGATGGAGGATGCAGGTGCAGGATGCAGAATGCTAATAAGGATGGAGGACGGAGGGAGCAGGTTGCAGATGGAGGATGGAGATACAGGGTGCAGGTGCAGGATGAAGGGAGCAGGTTGCAGATGCGGGTGCAGGACACGAGTGCAGGGAGCAGGTGCAGGTGAAGGACAGTTGCAGGTGTGGGTGCAGGATGTGTGGGATGCAGGGTGGAGGTAGGATGCAGGTGCACATGGAGGACGCTGATGCCCCACAGGTCATCGAGGAGCTGGAGGAGCTCATGCAGAGTTCACCTGACCCTGAGGCTGACCCCGAGGGTGAGGAGGAAGAGGAGGAGGAGGAGGAGGAAGAAGAGGAGGAGGAAGAAACCAAGGCTGATGCTGAAGGCAAAGGTGGTGGCGGGGGCACGGAGCCCATCGTGCTGCGGGAGCTGCATGCTTTCTCCCCTGCCTTCAACAACAACTGCTCCCACGAAGGTATGGCCAGCAAAGCCCAGGCCAGTCACTTTTTGGGGACAATTCCAACCAAATTGGACAACTAAGTCTCTCCAGGCCTCAGTGCTGGCTTGCTTTGGGACTTGGCCAGAAGGGCTCTTGGCAAAAACTGTGAAGAACACAGGGATCTGGCTTTTGGTATGGAAAGGCACGTGGGGTTCGCCAGGAGCCTTTGTGTTCTGCATGGGGTGCACCATGCACATGAGATTTGTCGCTAGTGGCATGGGGTGTGTCACCAGTAAGCCCAGGCACTTCACTAATTGCTCTGCTCTTTATCACACTGTGCAGGTTACTAATCTCACCACGCCACTAATTGCACTGTGCCTGTCACTAATTGCACCATGCATGTTAATAACTGCACCATGTATGTCACTAATCACACCGTACATGTCACTAGTCTCGCCATACATGTCACTAATCACACCCTGCTTGTCACTAATTGCACTGTGAATATCACTGAGTGCACCTTGCATGTCACTAACCGTGCCAGGAAGTTCCGTAATTGCTCTGGGCGCGTCGTTTATGGCGCTGAGCGTATCAGTAATTGCACGATGGGTTTATCTCTTGGTGTCTCAGAAAATGCAGAGCACATCTCGCTCAGCACGAGATGCATTGTGTAATGGTTGCAGTGTGTGTTTCACTGACTGCACTGGGGCTGTCACTGATGGCACCAGGCATTTCCCTTGTTTCCCCATGCATGGCACTGGCTGCACCGAGTCCAGAGGAGGCCACGGAGATGCTCCAAAGGCTGGAGCACCTCTGCTATGGTGACAGGCTGGGAGAGCTGGGGGTGTTCACCTGGAGAAGAGAAGGCCCCAGGGAGACCTCAAAGCCCCTTCCAGGGCCTAAAGGGGCTCCAGGAGAGCTGGAGGGGGACTTTGGACAAGGGCCTGGAGTGACAGGACAAGGGGGAATGGTTTCCCAGTGCCAGAGGGCAGGGTTAGACGGGATATTGGGAAGAAACTTCCCTGTGAGGGTGGGGAGGCCCTGGCACAAGGTTTCCAGAGCAGCTGTGGCTGCCCCATCCCTGGAAGTGTCCAAGGCCAGGTTGGATGGGGCTTGAAGCCACCTGGGATAGTGGAAGGAGTCATTGCCCATGGCAGGGAGGAGGAACGAGGTGGGCTCTAGGGTCCCTTCCAACCCACCCTATTGTGGAATGTCCCCTCGGACACGAGCCCGTCTCTAACCCGCCGCGGCGCAGGGCTGGGGCAGCTGTCGGCGCGGGAGCTGGTGGCGGCGGCGGGCCGGGCGGAGGCGGCGAGCCGGGCGCTGTCGGCGGAGCTGGTGGCGCAGCTGGCGCGAAGGGACGAGCTGGCCTTCGAGAAGGAGGTGAAGACGGCGTTCATCGGGGCGCTGCTGGCCGTGCAGGGGGAGCAGCGCGAGCAGCGAGAGGCCGCCCGGCGCCGCCGCAGGGACAAGGGGCTGAGCCTGCAAGGGGCGCGCTCCGAGCGCGGCAGCCACATGCCCCGCAAGGTGGGCACCTGGTGGCCACGAGGACACGAATGGGGGTGTCTCGGGCGGGCGAGGAGGAAACGGGGGGATGTGGGGGCAAAGGGATGAGGGTTGAGATGAGATGGGATGGGAGTAGTGACGGGATGGGGCAGAGGGACGAGGGATGGGGAAGACACAGGACAGGGGTCGTGGAGCAGGGACGGGGGGATGTGGGACAGGGGACTTGGAGCAGGGGGATAAAGGGAAATAGGATGGGGGTAGGGAGCGGCATGATGGGAGGGAAATGGAGCGGCAGGGTGTGGATGTGGAAGTCAGAGAGCTGTGGGCGACGTTGGTGCCAGAGGAGGGGCCACGGGTGATGTCGCTGTCCCCGGGAGGTGACAGGGTGACACGTGTCCCCCCAGCGCTTCAGCATGGAGGGCATCTCCAGCATCCTGCACTCCGGCCTGCGCCAGACTTTTGGTCCTACCACCAACGAGAAGCAGGTGCCTTTTTTCCCCCCAAAATTGCCCAAATCTGTTTCTTTTCACTCCTCCTCCCTGCACTCCCCATTCCCCTGCATCCCCTAAGCCCCTTTTAAAATGTTTTTTAGTCTTACAACACTGCTCAATCCCCTACACCCTGCTAATCCCTCTTGGAAAAATTACCTGTTTTCACCCCAAAAAGTCCTCCCTGAGGAGGGATGGATTTGGGTGGAGTTTGCAGCACCCAATTAGTTCAGTACTCCCCAAAATACCTGCACACTAAATGCAATTGCAGGAATTTTGCAGAAATAGTCTATTTTTGCAGAAATTTGGGGTGATTTGTCTTCAAGGCAATGCAAAAACCAGGCAGTTTTGTGCCATCTGGGTGGTTTTTTGGGGTGGCTTTTGTTTTTGCAGTACCTGAACACGGTGATTCCCTACGAGAAGAAGGGCTCACCACCCTCCGTTGAGGACCTGCAGATGCTCACCAACAGTGAGTATTCATTCAGGCTGCTGCTTTGGGTCAGCATCAGATGTTTTGGGGACACAAAGGCACATTTTGCTTTGCTTCAGTGGCTGCAATTTGGGGTATCATTGCAGCACAGCCAGTTTGGGGGATTTTTTGCATCATTGCAGCATGGGCAATTTGAGGTGCTACCACCCACGCTGCATCATCATTGCAACAAACCCACTTGGTGGGGAAAATCCCTGCTTTGCATCACCGCAGCACAGCTAGTTTGCAGGCAACACCTCCCCCCACTTTGTTCTCCTTTTACCACTGTTGATTTGGGCTAAATCACCCATTCTGCACTGCCACGGATTGGCTAATTGGGGATGAAGGTCCTTTTTGTTTGGATGTTCCCAGGCCTGCTGCATAAATTGTACGTGGAAATTGTATGGCAGCTGTGGGGCTGGTTTTGGGGGCAAAAAGGGGCATTTGGGGGGCAGCAGGGCCAGGCTCACAGCTTCATTCCCCCTCACAGTCCTGTTTGCCATGAAGGAGGGGAATGAGAAGGTGCCCACTCTGCTCACGGATTACATCCTCAAAGGTACCTGCTCCCCTCCTGCCTGCCTCATGCACCCTCGTGCATCCTTCATGCAGCTTCCCTGCAGCTCTTGTGCCTCCACCACAGATCCCTTCTGCATCCTCCTGCCTCTCCCTTGCATCCTTTGGGCATCCCTTGCCCATCCCTCTTGTAACCTTGTTCATACCTTTTGCATCTCCTGTGCACCCTCCATGCATCCTCAGAGAATGTCGGACACATCCTGTGTCACTCCTGCATCCCTGGTGCATCTCCAGTGCATCCTTTGTGCATCCCCCACACACCCTTCAGGAATCCCGGGTGCATCTCCTGCACATCCCTCAGGCATTCTTTGTACAGGTCTCCTGTCCTGCCACGCCGCTGGAGGTCCCTGTGCAGCTTCCTGCCCCATCCTGGGGCCCATCTGCTTCATCCACACAGCCTCCTCACCCTCTGTGCACCCTCTCTCACCCCCCACGCCCCATCAGGCACCCCTCCTCTGCCTCCCTTGGGCATCCCCATCCATCTTCCCTGCATCTCCTGGGCATCCCTGTGCATCTCCCACACCCCTCTTGTCCATCTCTTGTGCATCCTCCTGAGTCCTCACGTGTCCTTCATGCTCTTTCCGTGCACTGTTGTGTGTGCATTCCTTGTGCATCCCTTCCATGTTCCTCCTGCATCCTGTGTGCAGCCTCGTGCAGCACTCGTGTGCTTGTGCATCCTTGTGTGCCCAGGTGCCTCGTTCACACTCGTGCAGCCTTTCTGCCCCTGAACCCTTGTGCACGTGGAGCACACTCGTGCACCCTTGTGCACGCCCGGGTGTCCCTGTGCACACTCGTGTGCCCTTGTGCAACCCCCGGGCACCCTTGGGCACCACTGTCCGTCCACGTGCAGCCCAGAGCCGGCCTGTGTGTCTCCATGCACCCTCATGCAGCATTCATGTGCATTCTTGTGCATTCTCCTGCACACTTGTGCACCCTCCTGCATCCTTGTACATCCCTGTGCATCCTCACGGATCATAGTGCATCCTCCTGCATCCCTGTGCATCCTTGTGCATCCCTGTGTATGCTCATGGACCATAGTGCATCCTCCTGCATCTTTGTGCATCCTCCTGCATCCTTGTGCATCCTCATGGTTCCCTGCATCTCCTGGTGCATTCCAGTGCATCCTCCTGCATCCTTGTACATCCCTGTGTGTCCTCCTGCATCCCAGTGCATCCCCACACACGTTTGTGCATCCCTGTGCATCCCTGTACACGCTCGTGCCTCGCTGGGTCATCAGTGCCCCGCAGGCCTCTCTCTCTCTCTCTCTTCGCAGTGCTCTGCCCGACCTGACGCGGTGCTGCCCTCACACTCCCACCCCGGCGCCTCCAAAATGGGGCCAAACCCGAGGAAAAAGGGTCACCCACCCGCGGCTGCCCCACCCCGCACTTCCCCCTTTGCACAGCTGGGAATAAAGAATTCCCTACATTAATTAGGCAACTGGTGTCCAGTGTCTGTGTCCCCCCTGCTCGTGGTGGTGCTTTGCAATTTTTTGATGGGAAAATGCCCTTTTTAAGCAAAAAATCCCAACACAAACTTAGCTGCAGTGCTCACGAATATTCTGGGGTCTATAAAAACCACAAACTCCTGGCTAACGAGCTGCTGGGTGCTCAGAGGCAGCTGCAGCTGCCACCTCGGATGGGTAAAATTCAGATGTAAATCCTATTCTCAGCGATTTTTCCCATTTTTTAACTCTTCTGCGGCACAATTTTCTGCTAAAAATTGTGCAAACATCACCTTTTTTCCCCCGGAAAATCAACCCATTATTAAGGAATGGCTTATTAGGGTACAGGAGGGCTTCCATCACTTCCATTTGGGGGAGAATTGCTCTGTTTTGGGGTTTGTCATTCATTTTGGGGAAGAGTGCCTAATTTGGGGTTGTTGCTCATTTTTGGAGCATGTTGTCCATTTTGGGGCAAATTCAGTCATTTTGGGGGAAGTTACTTATTTTGAGGAGAGTCATATTTCCAGAAGGACACCAGTTTGGGACAGCATCCTTTTGGGGGCATGTCACTCATTTTGGGGGAGAATTTTTGGAGAATACAACTCATTTTGGAGTGAGCACCCATTTTGGGGAAGAATCACTCATTTCAAGGAGAGATTAGCCCCTTTCGGGTCATCATGTGATTCTGAGGAGCATCCCTCATTTCTGGAGACCTTGACTCATTTTGGGGTGAGCATCACCCATTTTGGGGTTGTGTGTAACACTTCAGGGAAGCATCACTCCTCTGGGGGGAGAATCACTCGTTTTTGGAGAGCACAGCTCAATTTGGGGTGCCCATCACTGGTTTGGGGGCTGTATCGTTCATTTGTGGGCAAAATCCCACTGGAGCTTATTTGAGGGGGAACATTTTCATTTTTGGTGGACCGTCAGTTTTGGAAGCATAAATCCAATTTTGTCCACATCACTCAATTACCAGTTTGGGCCCGTTCACCCATTTTGGGGGTGAATCACCTATTTGAGGGGAGTTTTGCCCATTTTGGGGGGTTATTCCTGCATTTTGGGTCTTCTCCACTCAAAGGAAGAAGCTGCCAAGAAAATACAGGTGCGACCCCTCATCTTGTAGCACTTTATAATAAATGGCCAGGAATTAATACTAAATTACAATGAATTCTTTATGAAATTACAGATTACATTCACGCCAGATCAGTATCCAAAAATAGGCATTTCTGCCCATTGCATCACTTGTGTTTTTTATCCCAGCTCTTGTTTGGGTTCTTTTATCAACCCTTCAAGAGCCAGGAAAAAAAAAGGACAATATGGGCAAAAAGCCACCAAGGAAATTATCCTTCTCCTAGAATCTCACATTTAGAGCAGGAACCTGCAGAAGACAATTCCTTTATTTTTGCCCTGGTTTGCTTTTGCATTTCCTCCCATGCCACATTTTAAGGCGAAATACACCCTTTTGCTAGCATTTAAAATAAAAAAACCCAAAATACAGGGTTTTTGGCAGTTGCCCTCCCCCATGGGGCTAAAGCTCCACCATTTTCCCATGTGGAGGGACAACACCAGGGAGAAATCATCTTTCAAGCAACAATACTGAGTTTCCTTCCACCCAGGCGCGTCTTGGGGATCGCCATTCAATTTTGGGTGAAATCTTGCATTTTTTAAACCGATTTTTTCCCCATTTTTAACTAACTCTGTGCCAAAATGCCTTGGAAAAGTTTTACTCTCGGCAGCCTTTGCCCCAACTCCGCGTCCAGTCTCGGCCCTTAAGGACAAGAATGGGGTGAGTTGTTTTTTTTCCAGATTCAGCAGAGGTTTTAGCACATAAATTAAAGGATTTGGAGGAATTTCCTCCCTCTTCCAGAAAGTTGTGTCCAGAGTCACCAAACAGCCGCAGCATCGGGGCCAAAGTTGGGAGGTTTGGGCAATCCAATGAGTCGAGCACCAAACCCTCCTCAGATATAGCAGAATTTGCACTCGCTGATTATTTTTCTCCCCCTCCATGCCAGTATCTATGCCTGTGAATGACCTTTCTGGGGGAAAAATCCAAAAAGCATCAAGTCCTGGGGTTGGTTTGGCTTTTCTTTGCACCAAGAAATCCAGGGGACAGACGCAGTGGCCCACGGTGAAAACCCACCTTTGCCCAACAGCATCCGAGCGTCGCGTGGGGAAAACAACTTTCCCTAAAAATGCTCTTGCTTACCAAAAAATGAAGGGAAAAAGAAAAATAAAACCTGAAATAAAAGATTAATCTGGCCACAATATGTGCCTTGTAAACGTGTGTCCTTCACTTCCGTGCGCTGACGTGGTGGTCCCCACGCTCTGCCAGCGCTGCCAGTTTGCTTTTCTCTCACTCATTTCTTCTTCTTGCCTTTTTTTTTTTTTTGCATTTTGGGGGGAATTTTGTATCTGGTGCTGTCAATGATTTGGGAGGGTGCAGGAGGAGCTATTCCAGTGAGTCACTGTGGTCCAAACCAAGGTCAGCGCCAGGTGCTGCTGGGAGGCCACCAGGCTCTTCCTCCAGCTCTTCCTCCTCTTCCTCCTCCTCCTCCATCTCGTCCTCGTCCTCCTCATCCTCCTCCTCTTCCTCGGTGCCATCAAGGGAGTCGTCATGGGCTGCCAGCATAGCCTGCTGCATGGCCATGGTGGCAGTGGCTGATGAGAGGGGTTGGAGGTTGTCCATGCTGAGCGAGCCTGGAATTAAAAAAATACAGAAATAAGGACTCCCCAACTGTACAAAAAGGACAAAAGAAGTGCATAAACCAAGAATAACTCAAGTGAAAAGCTTGGAGAGCACCCCATAGGGTGTCCCACCTACCCCAGTCACTCCCCAAGGTCCAGTCTTTAATTTTTCTAGCTAATGCATCATTAAATAACAAGAAACCTTACTTCTGAGCCAGTGGATGCCCACATTGGTTGGGCAGATCTTATCTTCATCTTCTCTCAAGTCCTACCTTTCATTCTCGTCATCTCGTCTGGTGTATGTTCATTTCTGCTCTCTTCACCTTCTCTCTTCATTTTCCTCATCTGTTCTGTTCATCATCTCTCTTCCCACCTTACGTCCCATCTGATCTTCATCTTCATCTTCTCTATTCTTCTCTTAATTCCCATCATCTATTTTCTCTTCATCTTCTCTCTGCCCATTTTGTCTCCTCTGCTTTCTCATCTCCATCTTTTCACGTCTCCCCTCCCCTCCCCTGCCCAGCTCCTCAGGAGATATCCCAAGCCCTGCCCCGGAGCGGGTGATCCTTGAGGGCCGTTCCTGTGCTGAAGGGGTGGCAGTGCCCCTTCGCCAGCGCCTTGTGATGGCCAACTGGAAGAACCTTGCATGGGCCACCTCATGTGGTTCCCCACAGCCCAATACAGGGCTCTAGAAATTAAGGCCATCATTTCACGCGTGGCCACTCCTTCCTGGAAGGGTGGGGGCCACTGGGGTTTGTCCTTACCATCAGGATTCGTCCCTGAATTGCCACCCTGCTGCTGCAGGACCCCGGCGGCGATGGAGTTGGGCCAGAACCGCTGCGTGGGCCGGTGCTGAGATTTGATTTTCTTGGCTTTGGGGGCTGGATCCGGGTTGCTGGCATCGAGCATTGGCTGCAGGATGCGCCGCCGGGCATTTATGAACCTTTCCATGGAACAGAGAGAACACTGGAATGACTAAGAGTTGTTACACCAGCACCCAGTTAAAACAACATTATAGCAAATCAGTGAGTTGCAATATAATAATAATAATACTTTGAGAAAGTAGCTTCATGGTTCAAAAAGCTGGTTTTTTATTTTATTTGCCAGTGGCACACTACAGCTCTGCATTAATTTTTCCAGCTGAGTGGGAGAATGCTACACATTAGACTTGCCAGGAGAGGGCACTGAGACCTCGCAAACCAGTGCTGGCATTAAACACAGCCGAGCTCATCTCCCAGGAATCACAGAGTCATAAAATCACAGAATAAGCTGAGTTGGGAGGACTCACCACGATCATTGAGCCCAACTCCTGGCCCTGTGCAGGACACCCCAAGAATCAGCCTTACCCACCCAAGTTGCCCCCCTCAAAAGCATTATACAGCACCAAAACAGGGTGGAAAAAGTCCTAAAGCCAATAAAATGACTGTGTGGGCCACCAATATCTGCTCACCAGTTGTTGACTTGCAAGAGGGTCAGGTTGGTTTGGGCAGCAATTTGCCTCTTCTCATCCTCTGTGGGGTAGGGGTGCTGGAAAAAAAGAGAGATGGGGGAGCAAATTTACATCTGTGCACGCAAGATGTCATCCCTGAGTAAAAAATAATGAAAACCTGCCTTTTTTTTTTTCCATTTTCCCACCCTAAATTTGGTGGCTTCTTGCATTTGCAGAATGCAAGATTGAAGGGTGGCATCCAAGAGCATCAAGATTTCCCTGGGTGCCCTTAGGGCTTTTCCAAGGCTTTCCATCAAACGCTCTTCCTTGAAGGAAAATGGTTTTGATGGTTTTTTTTTAATTCTAGCAATTTTCCAGTGATGGCTGTTGGTAAACGTGGGGTTTGGGCTTCAAAACCCACCGTGACTCACGGTGCTTATAGAGGCATCAGTAAAACACCCCGAAACATCGGCACTGGGAGACCACCAGTGCTCAAAGCTTCAGCAACCGCCTTCCAACTGTGCTAAAATGCTCTTTTCCACCCCCAAAAATGAAATTATTATCAAACCAGCCCCACACGTCATGTTTTAGAGCCCCAAGCCAGTGACAATTACCATGACTTGTTTTTCAGCTGTTAGCCCCCAAAACAGTGTGATTTCCTCGACAAACCACCCAAAGTCAACGCACACTGAGGACTCACTTCCCACTGGCCTTCCCAGTGGTTAAAAATGGCACTTTTTTTGGCAGAAATTTCCCTTTTTTGGTATATTATTTCCAGCATTCTTTCTTCCTGCTGGTGCTCCAAAACTTCCAATAAAATGATGAGCATTTTTGGTTAGAAACCACATCATGTCTGACACCAGAGGGAGAAGTCTCATGGGGAAGCCCAAGTTTCTTCTGACCACAAGGAGCAGGCTGAGAGCAGAAGTCCAACCACCCAGCAGAAGAATTTCTTTTAGTTTTTCAATTCCATTTTGGAAATCTTAAACTATGGGCTGCTCCTGGCACCTGGAAGAAAATTGCTTTGCGGTTTCTGGTCTTCTCGGTCCTTTT
Organism: Gymnorhina tibicen; assembly: GCA_013399875.1. Classification (NCBI taxonomy): domain Eukaryota; kingdom Metazoa; phylum Chordata; class Aves; order Passeriformes; family Artamidae; genus Gymnorhina; species Gymnorhina tibicen. Next base: position 181,881 of record VXAZ01008308.1, on the reverse strand, counting down.
TGTGCCTGCAAATCTGCAGTTCTGCCTTTCAGAACCACGGGAGATGCATGACACAGCCAGGGATCGCAGCCCAGCAACGCTCTTGTCCTCATTGTAGTAAGTCCAGAATTTCCCATGAAAAAAAAAGGCTGGGAAGTTCCCAGCCTGCTGCTGCTTCATGTCCTGGCTGATTTTTCCACAAGCTGCTCCTTGGAGCTGTTACCTTCTGTGTTACTGATGCCTTGGGGATCTCCCACCTCTCCGTCTTCCAGGAGAGCAAGTCTTTGCAACCAGTTTCCAGGTGATTTCTTGGCTGAATTATGCAGGGAAAATGTGGGATTTTTGGCTCTTTGCCCTTCTCCCAGCCTTCCTGATGAGAGAGAACTCTTCATGCACGAAAACATCCTGTTTGCATCTAAGCTCCCTCTATCTTCCATCTCCAATCCCCCAAAACGTTGAGTGATTTGGCAATTCTGCATTTTGACTGATTGCTGATGTGCTACGACCCTACCTGTGAGGCAGCTCTCACATTCCAGCTTGCTAGAAAAGGGCATTTTGGAGCTGTTAACTGCAAAAAAACGCTCAATTATCCATCCTCAAAAAATCATGGGAGTCCCCTTCTAGATTTGTTTGCTTCTTCTTGCCCTACCTGCAGTGACAATGGTCATTCCCAAAATACTCCCAAAACACGAGCCACTTTGCACCTCCAAATACAAATTCAGACAAACCACCACCTGGATTTGAGGATTTCTGGACTTTTTGTCCTTTTTTCCCCCGGCCTGCAGGGTGTTTTGGTGGCTGTGGTGCTCACCATGAGATGCTGGAAGAGCCATGAGCGCATGATGTTGGTGGCGTGTTTGGGCAGGACGCCCCGTTTGTTCTTGGACTTCTTGTCCTCACCATCAAGGAGGGAGGTGAGATCCAGGTTCACCTGTCAGGGGAAAGGAATGGGGAGAGAATTGGTTGAAAATGGTGATGGGCAATCCAAAATACGAGCAGAACCAACCCAAAATGGGAGTGGGATGAGTACAAAAAACCTGGCACTTATAGGAGCATCCCAAACCCATTTCCTGCTCCACCAAATCTGCATAAGTGCAGATTTTCTCCCATAATCTGTACCTTTTATCTCAATTTTTTGTCAGTGCTTTGCAAGGGGTAATGGCACAGCTGGGGACTGTGGTGATGATGCCATGACCAGTTTCAGAGTGTGGTTTAGGAGGAAAACACTTTGACCCAAAAAAATAAAGTAAAAAAAACCCCCAGACCTCATAAAAAGATAATTTTCTCAACTGCAAGTTAAAACCCTGCCACTCACTAACCCCTTGCAAACCCACATTCCTCACCCAGCTGATTTCCGCCACAAGGAGGAAAATGCCCACTGAGCCAAAATTTGCCTCCCCCCCCCGCCCCAAGAAATTAAAAAGAAGCATCTTGCTGCAAGAGAAGTTTTAATGAGGATTCAGGAACCAAACTGAAATCTAAGCACTTGAGTTAAAAAGGGATTTTTTTTTCCCCAAGTCTTCATCAAAACACTTCTCCTGGATGAATTAAACATCAGGCCAGCAGGTCCCTGTGATTCCCCTGGGCTTCAGCTGAATAAATCATGCCAGTGGCACAGGAAGAGCATCCGAAGGTGCTTGTCCAGGCTCTCTCCCTGCCCCAATATTCCCTGTGCACATGTTTTTCCCACCACAGAGGGTTTTGCTGCAAGATTTAAACCTGCAAGGGAAAGATACTATAGAAAGAAAATTTTTAAGCATTGCACGGGCAAAAAAACCTGCCAGGGAGGTGCCACCCCTTTCCAAAATGCTGCTTATTGATTGTTTTATTAGAGGTTCCTGCAATTAAAGATGGGGCATTTCAGAAATAATGGGGGTGAATTTTTGCTGCTCTGCCCCCGGGAAGCACTGTAACAGAAATTGATGGTTTGTTGTTTTTGTTTCCCGAATTCCTGGGGAATAGGGGTTGGGAAGAGCTCATGGGCAAGTTGTGGTAATAAATCCAAATCATTGTCTTACTGCAAGAATGCAGGGATCATTGTGTAACTCATTGCAATGTCAGAAAAAAAAAAAAAAGGGAATAAAACCAGAGCAAATGGCTGAAAAATATCCCCAAATTCAGAAAGGAAGACCTAAAGATGAGCCTTTCCCACACATGCCATGATTGCAGTTGTGGACAGGCAATGCCAGTGATCCCAGATCTAGAACATATCAGCAATAATATCTGTCCTATCCTATCCTATCCTATCCTACCCTACCCTACCCTACCCTACCCTACCCTACCCTATCCTATCCTATCCTATCCTATCCTATCCTATCCTATCCTATCCTATCCTATCCTATCCTATCCTGTCCTGTCCTATCCTGTCCTGTCCTGTCCTGTCCT
>VXAZ01008308.1:121977-179499 GCA_013399875.1 Gymnorhina tibicen | reverse complement strand
ATCCCATCCCATCCCATCCCATCCCATCCCATCCCATCCCATCCCAACCTATATATAATAAAAAATTAATGTAGAATATAGACTATACAATATGTCCAACAGAGAGTACGTAATGAAGCATACAGAATAAAATGGAATATGTTCTATCACACGTTATAAATAACAGACGTTGTTAGATAGGGCACAAAATAATATTATGCATTCTAATTATAATATTATTATTACATGTTGTAATATTTTATAACAATAATATAAGCTTTGTTATAACTTCTTAGGTCACTGCTATAATTTGTTAGGTACCCCAAAGGCACCTGGCAGACGGGTTTAATCAACGTTTCTTGCTAATTAAAAATTTAAGATACTCCAAGGGTTGAATTTATGGAGAAATGGGGGGGGATTCTGCCTGCTGCAGCGCAAAGTTTGGGCTGGAACAGAAACGTGAGGTGGGAAGGCCTTACCTGGGCACTGGGGATCTGCAGGGCACCAGGGGTGATGGCTTGGGCGAGGACCTGGCCCTGCGACGTCACCATGGTCACGGGCTGGTACAAGGCTCCACCTATGGAAAAACAGACATTGGGGGGTACCAAAACCCCCGAATTTCCACCTGCCCGCCACGTCCCCCCTGGTCCCTACCTGGCACGGCGGGCGAGCTGCTGCCCGTGCTCATGGCCAGGTTGCCCGGTGGCAGCGTGGCCGCGGGCACCACGATGCCTGGCGGGGGGTTCGACGCGGGCGGCAGCGCCGCTGGAGAGCTCTGCAGCATCTCCTGCAGAAAAGGAAACATTAAACCCGTGAGTTTCAGCATCTGGGAGCGTGGAAGTTTTGTTTTTTCCCCCCCTGCAATAAATTTGCAATTTTTTTTTTTTGGTGGTGGTGGTGGTTCGACAGGAAAACCTGCAGAAAACGTGACTTTTCAGTTTGTTGCAATTGCAAAGAAAGATGGAAAAATAGGGATTTGTGCTCTGCAGAGCTCCCACTTAGCACCTTCCCCAAACTCGCTTTCTTTGTGCAGTCACTCTTTTCCATTAGAAAAAAAACGAAAGGGGAAAGAAAAAAAGATCATGAGGGACCAAAAGGAATTTCTTTAATCTTTTTCTTTCTAAATATTTCTATTTTTTTGGTGCTTTGACTGGGACTGGATGATGCAACCTTTGCTAAAATTCAGGGTGAGCACCACAGTTTTCCTCTGCCAAAATAAGAGTAAAATAATGAAGGTAGTAATAATATACCCCACTGATACCATTCCTTGCAGCTTTAAGCTAATTTCTTGCAAAAAATGGGCACTTTTTGAGCCAAAAGCTGTAATTTTACTTTAAGGCCCATCTCTGGAGCAACCACCAAAAGACCCCAAACTGGATGATTATTTGATTATTTATTTTAATATTTAAATGACTGATTGAGTATTTAATGTGACATTTTGGGAAGGGGAGTGCCACAACTGAGGCTACGGGGGGAACACTGGCAATGTACCCCAAGCTTCCACGTGGGCAGGATTTTGCAAATAATATTGGTAATATTGATCAAATTATCATTTTAAAACAAACCCAAGATAACTGTATCTCTCTAATTCACCAACTGGAATGGAAATAAAACTGCACTGATTTTTTCTCCCTTTTCTACTGACTTTCCCATTCTGCCTCACTTCCCTGGTGTCCAGCTGGTTCTCAAGTGTTGAACGTAACGTCAATAAAGGGGATTTTTTTTCACCTTTTTATTCATTTTTCCCACATTTTGTTGCATTTCTTCAAGAATCCTGTTATTTGGGTTAAGAAAAGAGAATTTCCCTGGATTAGTGATGTGCAACGACACTGGAAAAGGCAACCACGCAGATGTGACCAGGGTGGAAAAAGCTGCAGCTCCCTCTCTCCAGGTGATAGAACCTCGGAGATGGGAATGTGAGAGCACCAAAACCAGCTCATGTTACATCAAGGCGTGGCTGTGTTGTTCCAGGGGGAGCTGGGCTGCTCTGTGTCCTCACGGATGCATTTCCCATTGCTGAGGGGGGGAAACCTGAGGTCTGTTCCTTTTTTCTCCTTCTCCCCATCGCATTCATGCAACCTTTTCCCCATCAATCACCACTGCTTTGCCTGTGCCACCATTCCCAATAAATGTCATGCTTTTGCTGTTAAAACCCCCTTATGGCACTTTCCCCTCCTGTGATGCCAAGTCCAAAATGTTGGACCCAGTGCCTCTGCCCCGTGTTACTTTTGTCGTTTTTGTTATCTGGAAATTTAGCTGCAGTGGCTGTGAGTTTTTCCTTTGCTTCCCAGACATTCCTTTCCATAGCTGAATTAATTTTAAAAATGCAAATATGACCGTAAATTACTTTTTTTTAGTATTCCTTCCCCACCTCCAGTCTTCTGGGGGATGTGGTTTTCAGCTTGAGAAATGAGTATTTCTCAGGATATAGACAGCAAAAACCAGTCTCTTTTGCATGCTCTTGGATTTTGCCCTGGCTGAGCATCTGGCTAATAATCACGGTGAAAATATTCATAAAAACCAAGTGTGGTCCAGGAGAACGCCAAAAAGCAGCCAGATATGGCCAGGTGCAACCAGAGGTTTGGAGCAGCTTGAAGACCTCTAGTTTTCCTCCCCTGCCTTGTTTTTCCATGATTCTTCCTAAAGAAGGGCATCTAGAACACCCTTTTTGGAAGTGCATTGGGAAGAAGCAATTTGGAAATATCAGAAAATGGGAACAAGAAACTGCTGTTTCCAGATACAGTGGTCAAAGCCATTTTCAACAGCATTTTGTGATGAAAAAAATTGCCTTTGTTTTTGTGGTGTAGAGGAAAACTCTCCCAAAACATCACCTCAGTGGTGTCCAAAAAGGCAGAATATTGGTAATTATTACAAAGAGCTGTTAAAGGAATAAATGGTCTTTCTGCAACAGAACTGTGAAACCAAAGTGACCCAATGGAAGTGGAGGCTCTGCCTTCAAATAAATATAGAGACATGTCTCCAAGAAGATTTAAAACATACATTTTGCATACCAATTGCCTCAGATTGCAAATGTCAGCCAAATTCTATTAGGCTTGGCAGTTTTGCTGCAGTGGAAAATATTTTATATTTTATATTTTGAGACTCAAGGAAGTTCATAGAATCCTAGAACAGTTTGGGTTGGAGGGGTCCTTAAAGCTCATCTCGTTCCACCCCCTGCCATGGGCAGAGACACCTTCCACTATCCCAGGTTCTTCCAAGCCCTGTCCAACCTCACCCTGGACACTTCCAGGGATGGGGCAGCCACAGCTTCTCTGGGCAACCTGTGCTGGTGATGCACCACCCTCAAGTGGAAATGCTTTTGGCAATTTTGAAATCTGAGCGTGAAAAGAAATGCATCACTAGGTGTCTCTGCAGACCCACATCTCGGCACTGATCAACAGCAAAACATGATTTCTCCAAATTAGAAGTCACTTTAATGAAGAAAAAAACCTGGGACATGGCACAAAAAAACCCCTTTCTTACAAATAAGGTGAATGTCCTAGTGCCAAAATGTAAGAAAGTGTTAAAATTCAGTGCTACTTGAGCTGCTGTCCTTCCCCTTGTGCTTTATGACACAGACATTCATTTTTGGGTGGCACACAATGTGTAAAAATGTCTGTCTCATCCTAACTCTGAAAATTACTTGTGCTGAGGGAAATTGGGATTAGAAACCCATGGGTTTTCCAAGGAAGAGCTGGCCAAACTCAAACTCGTGTGAGATGATTCATAAGGCTCCTTCATGAATGGATGGCGGATGGAGATGAGAAAAATGTTGGCTTTAAATAACAGAGAAATCCAGGCCTGTTCACAGGGCAAACTTGGATAAATTAAGATCTAAATAGAGGAGCACTGCACTGAGTTCCACCAAACCAACTGCCCACCTCCAGCCACCAGCAGCCTGGGCTAGTGGATGGTGTCCCTGCCCGTGGCAGGGTGTTGGAACAAGATGGGCTCTAAGGTCCCTTCCAACCCACACTGTTCTGTGATTCTGTGGAGGAGTAACTTGAGAAGAAATGCCATCCTGAAAATGCCCATTTAATCACTGCCAATCTGAAATGAGAGCTGAAAAATACAAAATTTGATTCAATTTAAATGTCACTGGCAGCGCTGTGGTGCCCAATGTGATTGGCTTTGCAACTGTTTTTTCCTTGCAAGTGGAGAGGGGTGAGGACCCCCCTTTTGATGTCGAAGGAAAGTTGAATTTAAGCGTTGCATTGAATTGGTTTCCTCCCTCCACCATGAAAGAAGGACCTCCCCTCTCCCATCCTGGTCGGAAAAAGCTAAAAAAATATTCATTAAATAAAGGGAGGGGGCTAAAAAGAGCCCAATGAGGACTCAAGGTAGAGGAAAGAAGCCAAGTTAAAAGCGACCAACAAAAATAGAAGAGGAGTGGCCCGGTGGACTTGCAGGACAAAGAGGCTATGACTCAATCACCAGACAAAGCAAAGCACGAAATGGGAAAGCAATGGAGAAAAAAGGGTACAAAAATCTTTGTAAGGTAAAGAAGGTTCAGGGAAGACTCATCACATGGGAAAACCCCACGCTTGTCACCAAACTTGGCCAGCACCAGGAATCATCTCTCGACCTGGTGACATGAGAAGATTCCAGCAACAGTCAAAACACCTTGTTTGAGTGTTTTGTCATCTTCCCATCATCTCAGGCACTTGGCATCTCCAGAAATTCTTGCATTTTCCATTTTAGAAAGCAGGAATAACAGCAGGCGAAGGAGCATCCTCTTCGGATACACCAAGGAAATCCAACAGTGATTGTCCTGTGATGACATTTTGACAGGTCCAGATGTTGTTTTCCCAGTTTTGGTTGATGTCTTTGTTATTGTGTATCCGTAATTTTTTAAACATGTCCTGTGGTAAGAAACTTTGCCAAAAACTGAGATATTTCACTTCCATGACAAACTCAGTGTATCTCCTCACAAAATGATTGACACTCCAAACCCTAAGAAAACCTATTTGCTGAGAAACCTCCTTCATTGATACTAATTGCATTTCATTATTTAGATTTTTTTAAAATCCTAAATTAATGGCCCATTTTCTCTTGCACCTCCCCTCAGCATGAAACCAATAGACTGATAATTAGAGAAACCATCCCACTTGCCATTTTTTAAACACAGATCCTGTGATTTTTCAGCTCTCTGGCACATCCTTAGCCTCTAAAACTCAACTGATGGATATACAGTATTTCCACCCTTTTTTTTTAAGCCTTATCCATGCAAACTCAAGTACACTCGACGAGTTGAAGTACTCAGGCACTTGACACGGCTTAGCTGGACACAGAAAATATTTGCCATTGTATTGTCACCGGTGTGCCATCCTCATCCCGTGACCAGATGAGATGGTGGCTCTTTCATGGTCCATCACCGTGAATATTTCAGCTCCAGCTGCTGAAAATCCCTCACTGGCTGAGCGAACATTTCCCCTCCAGTTGGGTCTTTCCTGGGTGCGTTCCCTTTTATTTAGCAACTGCCTCCAAATCCTCACTTGAATTCCTCAACTTTCAAGTCTTGCCCAGAAGGAAAATGTCAGCAGCTCCGGGTTTCCAGGAATCAGAAGCGCTTGGTACCTCTCCATGGGCCTGATTATTTTCCAAAGACTTGTGCTAATTTTCTGATATGATCCCCACCTCTTTGTGAGACACTAAATCCTCATTACTTTTCCTGACCGATGCATTCTAATTAGATCAACACTTTAAAAAAAAAAAAAAAAAAAAAAAGGAAGGAGGGGAAAAAAATTCACAATAGCCACAGGACGGCTTTCCATCTCATTAACTCCCTCACTTATTATTTTCATGAAAATTACTGATAAAAAACGTGCATCTCCATTTGCTGGGACCGGGAGCTTTGTCGGCTCATATCTAACATCTCTCTCATCACCCGGGATGTGAGCTGTTGCCATGGCAATGCACAATAATAGAAACTAATAAATTACAAACGAGATGCTCGTTGAGCAATTATTGTTCTCTTTTATGCAAGTGTCTTGCTAATTTTGATCATAAGGAATGCTTCCATAAAGCAGTGAAGGGATAATAAGTCTATTTCTAGAGATTATTAGAATATAGAGTGAGGATGGGGTTTCTTAGATCAGTGATTAAGTGGTTTGGTGCTTTCAGGGAACCCAAATAAGAAACGAAACTTTTCTGGGGGGCTTTTCCCTCATCACGTTGGGAGCTTCAAACTCTGCAGCACTTGGAGCTGAGCTGCTAAAAATGATTTTTTTTTTCCCTTTCCACCACCTTAAAAATGCCCCAAAAGCCCTGAGAAGGCCCCACCACCTGCCTCCTTTTTAGGGAGAACCCCAGGAGCTGCCCGGGTTATTTTGGGTTGGCTGCAGTTATTTCTGGTGTGATTGTGCAACCCTAAATTCCATTTTTCTACCCCAAAAACCAAGTGTCTGAGAGAGAGGAATCCCCTAGGGGAACACAATATAGCATCAAGTTTTTTGGGATGCAACCAGCCAAGACTTATTCCCTGCACTGCAGATGCACGTGAAAACCCCAACCCATGGGCAACTTCTTTTCCGAATATTGCGTTACAGTCCCTTATTTTGCCCCAAAAGCCACCAAGGTTCAACTTGGTTTGGCTACTTCAGTTGATATTTCTGCAGTTCCCTGGCATTTCCTTGTACTCTTCCACTATGCTTGAGGCACCAAATGTCTTCTTCTCCCCGCTAAAATCCAAATTATGCAAAAGAAGAAGTCAAGGGAATGTTGATCATGCTGGGGGAGAACTGCAAGATCTGCTGAGACACAAAAAGGAGCAGTGGAGCCAGAAAAAGTTATCTGAGACCCAAAAATCTGTCGAGCTTCCTTGAAACAAAAAGGGGGAGAGAAGCAGTGAAGAAAATCATGATGTTTCTGTCCTTCCTGCCAATAAATAGCATTTGTTCATGAAAAAATGCAACTTTCTTGTTTATATTCCCATACACGGCTCCCTTCCCCTTGCATTTAACTGCTGCAGCATTAGAGTTTAGGAGTCCTTCACTCTCTCTTTTGCAGAGCCACAAACATTGGGGTCACAGCTCTGCCAACTCATGAAAAAAAGGACATAAAAAATTTAAGATAAAGGAAAAAAAGTCACCACAACATCATTTATTGCACTCTATGAGCAAAAGATACAGGATTTTTTTTTTTTTTTTTTAAATTCTTGGGGATGGACTCTGATGACTTTTCAGGAGGCCACAACTCCTGTAGAGCAAGTCTGAAACCTTGTTGGCCCAACTCCCTGTTGGCCAACGAGCAACAGTGGTGATTAGAGAGGAATTTTAAGGCATTACCTGGGGGTGGAGGCTGATGGAGGAGGGGCTGGGGGAGTAGGGCCCCCCCAGGTCATTCCTGAGTAGGTTGTCGCTGTGCATCTTGGTTTTGAGGCAGGTGATGTAACGGTTGCAAAAGTCCTTGCACAACTCATTGACCTTCTCCAGCTCCAGGAGGTGGATGCGCAGCACCTGGATCGCCTTCACCATCTATGCAAGGGCACAAAGTTAAAATCAATATTCTCGCCCAAAATCTAACGTAGAACTGATCCCTAAAGGAGAATGAAATTAATTTCCTTTCTCAACACACCCAAAAAATCAATATTCTTGCCCAAAACCCATCCCGGAGCCCATCCCTCTGCATATCTGCATTCCTTTCCTTTGCCCATCATAATCCTGAAATCCAAGAGGAAAAAAATTCACCAAATTCACCGTTGCCTTCGTGGGAATGGCTCCCCATGCCCAAAAAAAAGTACAAGCCAAACCCCTGGTTGTTGAACAGTGTTTGGTTATTCTCTGGAGGCCACTTCTTCTAACAAGATTACAGGGCTGCAACTCAGCCGTGAGCTGTTGCCGGTGCAAAGCCTGGGCCTCATTAAAACGTACCCCATAAACCTTAAAAAATTTACACATAAAACATTCCTCTCACTGAGCTGAAACCTTAAGTTTTACAGCCGCTGTTTGAAATCTTGCATAATATATAAAATTTCAGCTATTCACTCCGGGGCAATAAATCCGGTTTTATGTAACAAAGCGTCTTTGCATTTCAAAGGGTGTTTTTAACTTGCAAATTTTAGTGGTCATCTTTACAAACTGCAAGTTGCCATGGTTGGGAAACATCCTGAAAAATCCAGGGCCGAACTCCAGTGGCAGCTCCACGACGGAGAAAGCGAATTTTTGGTTGGTGAACAACAGGGATGATGGGTTGCGGCTGGAAGGATCTTTTATTTAGGTTTTTTCTCTTATTTTTATTTTTTTGCTATTTTTTTCTGGGGTTTTTTTTTTCCCCTCCTCTGCAGTTGACGCAGGCAAAGCACAAGGTGGAGGTGTCGTGCCCAGGATTTCCGCATCCTCCCAGGGCTCACCGGCCATGAAAGTCAATATTCAAGGGCAAAAGCAAGAAGACCTGACACATATATGTAAAAAAATAAATCTCTCAATTATCTCAGCTCATTTGCTTAGGGTCTCATTTTATGTCCCTGCTCCGCTGCGTCGTATATCTGTCCGGATAAAGAGTTACAGTCCAACGGCGTACGTGCGCGGGGTTGTAAAAAATACAGATGCTGAATTAATTGACTGTGTGGCACTCGGCAGCTGATTGAGTTGATAATGGTGAGATCTGACCTTTTTCTAATTTCTAATTATGTGCATCTTGGCAGTGAGGAATACATGACTCTTATTCTAATGATAAGTAATGCCACTGGCCTTTTTGTCCCTGCTTTGCCATCACCAATTTCTGGCAAACCGGTGGCGTTAAAAAAAAAAAACCAACCGCGACACCCAAAAAATAACAACAACAACAAAAAAGGGCAGTGTAAATAGGGGAAAAGTGTCAGCTCAAGAACAGGTTGCAATGCTGAGTTTTGAGCGCTGCAAGACTTTTTAAGCCAAAATTCCCTTCAACTACTGCCTCCCACCAACAGGAATGTGCTTCTCCAGCATCATATTAACCACCTCCTCTATCTTGATGCAGGTTGCCCACACTGAGGTGGATGGCTCCTCCTTTTTTGGAGGAGTTCTGGGCGTTGGATAGAATAGACACACCCAGCTATGTGCTAGAACTGGGGCAAACCCACATAATGCAGAAAGACACAGCAATAGATACAGATACAGGTGAATGTGGATGTATCAAGTGCTGCAAGGTTATACATGGGACCAACCCAACTGCCCAAGGCCAAATTTCACCTTGGCAGCAAGAGTTGCTTCAGAATACACCTAAAAACCACAATTGGTGTGTTGTGAGGGTTTTTTTCAGAAACCACAGAAAACCCTGAAAATAGCCAGTGTGGATAAATTTCCTGCACTACTTGCTGGTGATGTTTCACCTTGATATGTATAGAAATTGGTTTTCCTTTCCCAAAATTTTAGATTTTTGGGCTTTTTTGCTTCACCTGGCTCCATTTCTCTCCTCCTGCTAGACCATTACACCCATTTTTATGCAATTTAATGCAATGGGGGTTTGTTGGTGTGCATCAGCATTTGTTCAGTCCAAAAACAAATAATCCAAAACATTGGTTGGGTTGTTGGATTTTTTTCTGATTGCTTGTCCCAGAGCGATTTCTGTTCCTGACTACAAGTTATTGCAAAATGGGTTTAGCAATATGCAAAAGGGGCTTTGCATGGCCTGCAAATTTTTTGGAGGGCATTCCGCAGACTCTTGGCTTAGGGATGTTAAAAAACTCTCCTCCACAAGCTGAAATCAGGCACAAACGTGGGATTTTACTTCACCTTGAAATAGTTTCTTGCTTTTTGTAAAAAAAACCAGTATTTCTTGCACCTAGATGAGTTTTTCTAGTTCTTCCCTTTGTGATAGGTCATCAAAATCACCTCCTTGATCTCTGTAATACTTAGAAAAAGTAGCCTGTGAATTGCCTGACTTTGCTTCTTTTCTGGGATGGAAATCCCTCTGCTACACGTCCCAGGGCACACATAACCCCCAGGGAAGGTGTTTTGCTGTTTGCATCACCAGAGGTGCGCAGAATTGCCTCTTCAGACCTTGAAAATTTGCTTGTGGAGCATCAGAATGGTGCCACAAACTTGTCTACCCACATGTTTGCCATGGAGACCACGTTTGGATGCTTTCGGGACAAAGTAATGGGATTTGGGGGTATTTCCTGAGGTCCACACAAGAGAAATCCCAAGCAGAGTCTTCTGAGGCGCCTTCCAGCAGCAATGGATGCAGTGGTAAATTTGAGTTGATGTGACAGGGAAACCACCAAAACCGGTCCGGGTGTTCCAAACCGTTGATACCCATCACCTTATGGAAGAAGTAATTATTTTGCTCTGCTTCTAGGACATGAGCTGGCCATGACACTGCAAACCAGATGGTTCCAGATGGGAATGCTGACACCGTTGCACGTTGCACTGAACAGCAGTAATTCCTACAGAGACTGCAAGTTTTGGGGCAGAAACTGGCCAGCGATCTTGGCTGTTTCCAGGAACCTCGTTGACCCCATGGAGGCTGTGTGGGAAAATTAGCCAGAAGGGGGCAGGGGCTTGTTCTTACACGGGATCTTCTGGAAGATGTCTCAGAGAAGGTCCTGAAGAAGGTTTCACAAGGTCTGTGGGAAACATTGCCAAGATGACCAGCACTACAGAGCCCAAAGGCACGGTGGTAGATCTTCATTTGTTCCTCACCCCCGACCTTTTCAACACCCCCCAAAAATCATCTGCCACGCCCCAGCTGCCTGTACCAGGTTGTCCAGCTCGGGGTCATCACTGAAGAAGGGCTTGTGTTCCTGCTCCTGCTGGTGGACAAAGTTCTCAATGTCGACATCGAAGCTGGCCGAGGTGATGCACTCAGAGCCCTGCGTCGCCTGCTCACATTTCTCAAAGAGCAACGTCAGCAGTGGGAACAGCGGGTGCCTGCAGAGGACAAAGGAGACCACCCATAACGCCCACTATTTTAGGTCCCATGTCCATCTTTACCCCACATCATTTATCCATCCATCCATCCATCCATCCATCCATCCATCCATCCATCCATCCATTTCCTCCCAGTCTGTAAGAATCTAGTGGTGCAAACCTCTCTCCCAAGTCGCACTGGAAGTGCTCCCTCTAGATCTCTTTCAGCAACCAAAAAAAAGCTTAAAAACTGTAAAATTCACTATCTCCTCCATCAGGCAATGACTTGTTCCAATGTCTTGGTGTTTTCCATCATTGCACCAGAGTCAGCATTTCCTAAATAAGCAAAAAGGCTATGTCTTGGACATAGCCAAGATGTCTTGGAGCCATCTGCTGTCCAAGTGGCTTACCCTTTCAAGGATGGACATCAGCACCTGCTCATCCATGGTAATATTTTACCTCAAAATGTCTCTGTTGGTTGGAGAGGATGGATGGGGATTTCTATCTGCCTGCAGCATCCTATGGACCAACCTTGTTAAGGGCTGCTCCTCCACCAAGAGGTCTCTTTGCACCTCTGACAAGTCCACAAAGATGGGTCAAATCCCACTTCTTTCTTACCATGAGATCTTGAAAACAAAGATTTATAGTTCTTCTTGAAATTCACTAATCTCTCCAGTGATGACACTAAGTTGATGCAATATAAAATCAAATACACATACAGCACCAAAGCACGTGGTGGTGCATGTGGACAACATGGGGATGAAGACCACGGCTTAGTGCAAGCCTCAATGAGCCTCTCCAGCTGTGCAAATTAAAATCAAAAGTGTTTCGTGGAATCCTTCCGGGCAGAAATGCAAAATGCTCCTGCAGGAATGGTCTCCCACAGCACTCCAGTTATCCGAGCACAATGGGATTGACTCCACGATTTTATCTCCAAAAGATGGCCCAAAAGATGATTATGAATCACTTCCTTACAGCCTTTTTGAGTCAGAGTCAGGCGAAGGGGTTAAACCCCTTGGCTAAGTCTTCATTTGCAGCCGCTAATACCACAGCATATTATAGTTTAATCTGTCCTGATCCTGGTTTAATGCAAGATTCACCGAGGCTGGAGCAGAGAATGGCGAGGGGGGGGGATCATTTCATAATTTCAGTAGCCCCGCTGGAGCTTAGCCAAGGGATATGAAAGGCAAATTCCAGGCGCCAGGTTGAATTATTGGGACTTATGAACCGGTGGCACCGCAGCAGGTGCCTGCTGCCATTTCCGGAGCCGCTCCATCAATTAGGAGCAGAGGCATGGAATTGCCCCAAGGATGGGGGTTTGGGGAGGGGACAAGGGGACTGCAGCCCCTGAACAATTTGTAGCCCCTTTCCTTTGAGGGGTTGCATTGACGAAAAGGGGATTAAGGCCGTTGCCAGCATCACCCCGTGCTCCTCAGCACTGACAATGGGGGCAGTGCTGCTACGGGCCCCCAGGAAGATTTTGGGGCTGGCAAGGAGTAGGAAGGGGAGGCATGTGGCTGAGGGGAGAATGGTTTGCTTTTCAGCTGAAAATAAAATAGAATAAAAATTTTAAAATTTAAGATAAAATAAAAAAGAAAACAAAGTAGAATCCAATCCAATCAAATCCATCGATAAATAAAAACAAAATTATATGAGACAAAATAATAAAATAAACAAAACCACCAAACAAAACAAAATAAGATTAAATAACATAAATAGAAAAAAAAATATAACACAAGGGGAAATGAGGGGGCCAAGACCCCCCGGGATGGGTTAAGGGAGGGCCCTGAGGGCACTCTCTGAGTGAAGTCTGAAGGAATGCTGGAATTTGGGGTTTTGCCACGAGCTTTATGCTGAATTGTTGTGGAATTTGGGTTTTTTTTTCATTTTAGCATGAGAAAAAAAACCCATCCCAAACCACAGTTTTCTCCATTTCCAGCCTTTCTGTGGCCACACCAGGCAGAGGAAAGGACGGCCCACCATGGCAAGTGCAGGTTGTGGCACAAAAACTGAGAGCTGGAGCCCCTTTCTGCTATGAAATCTGCAGGTGGGGGGATGGATCTCCAGGATGCACAGGGGAATCAGGAGGATTTTCCCCTCTGTGGGTGTTACGGAGGTGGAAAACCACCCCTGTGGCACAAAGGAGAGTTTCGGGGTAGAAAAACCTGCTTTTCCTGATGATGGTTTTGCAAAAAAAACCTGTTTTGTTTAGTTGGGTTTTTTTTTTGCCAGGGAATCCTCCAAACGAAAGGGCTGAACCAGCCCTGACATTTTCCTGCAGGAGAGAGGTCATTTGCAGCCACTAATAAAAAGGATTCGACACGGGCTAATAAAGAGGAATGAATTCCTCTAATGGCCTAATTTCCCACCTTCAGCCGGGTTTGAGCCAGAGGCACAGCGGGCACATCACAACAGGAATTTTATTTTTTTTCACCCCTAAAAAAACCCCAAACAACCCAAAACAAAACAAACAAACAAAAAAAAAAACCACCCAACAAAAAAACCACACAAAAAGCCCCCCACCAAACTTAACGCAAAGAAATCCAGCCATTTCCCACTTGGAAAAATCCAATTTGTGGTGCTCGGGTGGTTTAAGCATCATTTCCCTTCAGGAGCATCATCTTTTCTGGTCCAAAATCCATTGGGAAGTCCCAGCCTCGCTGTTGCATAAAGTCAAGAAAACACTTCAGCTGGGAGAAAATTGCAGCCGAGCAGCGACACTGCTGGACCAGTCCCTGCCAAGCTGCTCCCACACCAAGAAGGGCGGGGAAGGATTTATTTATTTATTTATTTATTTCCCCCTTTTTTCTATTTTTTTTAACGGGTGATAAACCTCCTGCTAGGGCATAAAACCCGGCGGGGTGACTTGTCCATCGGTTTTTATATTTCCCATCACATTTTCCCAGCAATTTCCCTCCAGCTTGATCGACCGACGCTTACAGCCCATGCCTTCTGCCTTGGTGCAATTATTGAAAATTAACAAAAAATCCATTGTTTGGGGCGGAGGGAAACGGACCTAGGAGGGCTAAGGAAAATCTTTGTGTGCATCTGATACCCAGTGACACATGCATGATCCATTTTAACCACTGGCTAGGGGAATATCCAGCAAAAAAAAGGTTAAGTTTATGTAAATATATAATATATGACATAAATATATAGTAGTATATATTTATGTCATATAAAAAGATATCTGTGGGCTTGTTTTGACCCAAAATTAAGCATCCAGGTTTGGGCAATAAGTGCACACATGGAACTAGACAACACATCTCCCCCACTTTTCTAGGGAGCATACCTCCCATACGGTGTTTTTTTGCATGTCTTTGACCTTCCAATTAAGGCTGTGAAAACTCCAAGGGTGGGGTTTTTATTTTTTTTCCTTTATCCCACAAATGCTGCAGAACTCCTCAGGGAAGGGCAAAAAAGAAGATGTTTTTGTCCTCAAATGGCTTCTTTTGCTTTGAGGAAATGATTTCCATCACTGGGAGACCTGCAGCGAATAATCCTTTGTGTTTTCCTGGGAAAGAGTGAGTTCATTCCATACTTTCATCCACCTTTTCAGACCTTTCAGCCTTGTAATACTTGAATATTTGGAGTACAAATGTTTTAATTCCTTCAAGTCCAAGCTGCAATTTTTTGGTTCACAGGCCCCCACAGCCCTGGTCCTTGATAGGAGGTCAATCCTTAACCTTAAACTTTAATCCCAATTCTATTAGAATACTGTTACTCCTACATCATTCCTATATGTTCTAATACTGTAAATGATCATATATCACTTGTATAATTATGTATTACTTACATAATTATACTATTTACATAATTAGAATGTTACTTACAGCAGTTATACAATAACATTACTGCACATATTACAATAATCTATAGATTATTATCCCCAAACTGACAAAAAAGGGACTGGAGGGGCCATCCATCCCTTGCCCATCACTGCCCACATCCTGCACAGATGCACGGACTGCACATTTCAGGTTAATGTGTGACTTTACTCCTTGCTCAGCCCCAAATCACAAGGCTTTGCCCCCCAAAAAGGTTCATTTGGGGGGGTTTTTTGAGGGCGAACATTTTGAAGGGACAGAGATGCTGCAGAACAAGGTCCACGAAGGAGCTCCATCACCATGCATTATAATCAATGGTTATTATTGCTAAAAAGGAGCTAATTGCTAATTCCCCCCTTCCTGTGTGTTAATTAATGCATTAGAAGAATAGCAGATTAATAATGCATAATAATAACGAATGCATCAACGAGCCGATCCAGTAACCAATGCATTAATTAATGCATCGCTGAATTGATGCAATAATCCCGCATTACAATAACGGAACCATTAATTAAAATGCATTAATGAATGCAATTATCTGGCATCACCTGTAGACAGCCCTCTTGTCGGCCTCCAGCTGCGCCTGGGGGTCGCCGCCCGCCGCCGGCACCGGCGCGTTGGCAGCCGCCGCTGGCGTGGTGAGATGCACAGGCTGGGCTTTGGTGGGCTGCTGGGCTGTGGCTGTCATCTGGGGAGGGCAGGGAGTAAAGGAGAGAGGGAGAAGAGAACAGAAAATAAAATGAGAGTAGGGTTCGTGGTACTTTTCCACACCTTCTGCGAGGAATTCTGGAAGGTCGGGACGCGGCGCTCTGTGCAGGGTGGTGTGGGGGAGGCAAAACACACACACAGGCGTTTTATCTTTGCCTGGAAACAGAAGGCTTAGGTTTTCACCACATTTTTCCCCACTTTTTCCCCCTTTTCACCAGGGGAAAGCACAGAAAGAAGTCCCACCATCTTTACTGTGGGGGGTAATTTAGGAGGGGATGTTTCACACGAGTCCCAGATTAAATCAGCTGCCACACTGTGGTTTGCCAAGAGTTTTTTCAAAGCAGGTATTACTGTCTAGACACAGTCATTTTCAATTTTATCCCAAAATTAGGTGAGCCTCTTCCAGCTCACCAAGCCCAGCAATGAGTCATCTCGGAGCTGTGAGAAGACAGCCAAGAAAAATCAAACCTTTTTTGGTGCCCATGCCCAAATCACCCAACTTCAGCCCCGACGCTGCTGACAGGATGGGAATGTGCTGTGCAAGAAATCATCCTGACATCACACGCTGTGCTTGTTCTAAAAAAGGCAGCGATTTTAGGTAAATGGAAATCTTGGAGATGGGAGTTGTGCCTGTGCCATCGCTCCTGCGAATCCCTGAGCATCCTCCCAGCATCACCCCAAAGCTGCCGCCCTCTGGAAGAGGGCAAGACCTGCTCAGGGGCAGTTTTCACTGAAAACTACAAAATCCATTAGAACAACTCTGAATGATTTGTTTGTCAGCCTTCAGACGGGTCCAGCGTGGGCTTTGCGTTATCGTCACGAGATTCCGTTTGAAAACATTTCAGGGAGAATTTGAAACGATCGGGGTTCAAATGCATCAGCAGCACCCCAAATCCAGCGGTTTTAGCCTCAAATCCCAGTGGGAAATTATTGCAAAGTGGTTGGTTTGCCTGCTTCTCTGTTCAAATTTGTAAAAAATTTAGTATTTGCCTATTTTACCAGTAAATGTTCAGTTCTCCCTCAAGACACGGAGCAAAAGGAAGCTCTGGCTCTTGCTAAATATTATAGATATAATTTATCTATTTGTCTAATATACTTATTTCTGTGTCTATATATAATTATATATTATCTACATTTAGATAATGTTTCTTCCTGTCTGTGTTCTGACATAAATAATATATATTATTTGTCTGATACACTTACGTATTTATTTCTGTGTTTATATAGAAATGGACTTATATGTATTTTTTGTCTAACATGCCTCTAAATTTGTGATTATTAGTATATAAAAATGTTCATATACACAAATTATCACGTCATTAATTAATGTAAATGTATATATATGTATATTTACACACAAATATGTCAAACTTTGTAAACCCAAGCTGGACCAAAATCATGACACCTTTTGCTTTTAAAATGTTTGCCTTTAATATCTCCTGCCTGACCTTTTGCTGTCGCTTTTTTTCCACTTTTTTTTTTTTTTCCCTTTTTCAATCTCCTTTATTGTTCATAACTCCAAAGTTGAGCTCCAGCACCTGCAAATTCACTTGGCGCTATTTAATTTCCAACTCTCCCAACAGGTTCAATTCCTGTCCCTCTTCCCTTCCCTGGTGCTAAAGAAATGAGGGAAATTTGGGCTTCGCTTCCCCCTCTGATCCCAGCAGTTCGGATTCCTCTTTTCCCCCCCTCCATTTTCCATTTAAAACCAAAATGCCAGCAGATTTTGGGATGCTCCAGCCACGTCCTGAATATCTCCTCATCCTCTTTGCCTTTTCCCCCTTTTTTCTCCCTATTATCTCCGTGGAAAATTACACTTATGCGGGGGAAAATGGCTTTTTCCCCCCAGCCTTTTCCCCTTTTTTTCCCCCCTCATCACACTTATTTACCAGGATTCCAAAGCCCTTTTTGCATCCTGCCAAGCTGACTATTTCCAGCCAAGTCTGCAACTAATTGAGCTATTACCCAAAAAAATAAAGCCTCCTTTGGGGCTGCTCCGAAGCCATTACCTCACCTTGGACTAAAGAAAAGAATAAAAAAAAAATAAGTAAAAATAATTCCAAGCCCGTGGAAAAAGAGGTGAGAGGATGGATTTGCAGCTGAATAGGGAGGAAGGAAAATAAGGAGCCAAAAATGGCATTTGGGGGGAGCAGGTGGGGATAGGAACGGAGGGAAAAGGCAGCAGGTTCCCGGTAGTGGGAACATGGGGAAATATTTGGGTACAAAAGTTGTAAACGTTGATAAAAAATGCAGGCGGGTTTCGGTTTGGGGTTTTTTTTTCCCTGGAAAAATGGCCAAAAATAATTGCAGGAGGGGGGAAAAAAAGGTAAACAAAAAAGGAAAATAAAAAGTACAAAAAGCGAGTTCAAAAAGCAGCAAAAAAGTGAAGAAAAAATTATAATGATAACAATAATTATGTGAACTGTTAAAAATCTGTTCAAATACGTTTCAAATATGTTCAAAACGTGTTTACAAATATGCTGGAAAAGTGAAGTTTCAAAATGCTACAAATACATTCAAAGACGTAAAAATTTAAATGTTTTATAAATATGTTAAAGATTTATTTAAAATATAGAAAAACGTCAAAAATATGTTTGCAATGATGTAAAAAACTAAAACGCCTTAAGATGTAGAAAATACATTAAAGGATGCCAAAATGTTGGAAAAAAAATTTAAATTACATTCAAAACGTCCTTAAAAGCACGTTTTAAATGCAGAACGTTCAAAAAAGGACAAAAGGCTTTGAAGGTGTAAAAAAAACAAATTGTAAAAAAAGAAAGCAACGATGAAATTTTAAAAATAGTACATAAATAGTAAAAAACCATTTTAAAATCCTTACACATCTCTGGGGTTCAGGGATGATATTTTGGGTTTGGGTTTTACATTTCTGGGGTTCAGGGATGATATTTTGGGTTCAGATATCACAAATTCCTGAGGTGCAGGGATGATATTTCTGGGTTTTACAAATTTCTGGGGGTCAGGGATGATATTTCTGGGTTTGGGTTTTACAAATTCCTGGGGTTTAGGGATGATATTTCTGGGTTTGGATATTACATTTCTGGGATTCGGGGATGATATTTTGGGTTTGGATATTACAAATTTCTGGGGTTCAGGGATTATATTTCTGGGTTTGGGTTTTGCATTCCTGGGGTTCAGGGATGATATTTTGGGTTTGGGTTTTGCATTTCTGGGGTTCAGGGATGATATTTTGGGTTTGGGTTTTACAAATTCCTGGGGTTCAGGGATGATATTTCTGGGTTGGGGTTTTACAAATTCCTGGGGTCAGGGATGATATTTTGGGTTTGGATTTTACATTTCTGGGGTTCAGGGATGATATTTTGGGTTTGGATATTACATTTCTGGGGTTCAGGGATGATATTTTGGGTTTGGGTTTTACATTTCTGGGGTTCAGGGATGATATTTCTGGGTTTGAGTTTTACAAATTTCTGGAGTTCAGGGATGATATTTTGGGTTTGGGTTTTACAAATTCCTGGGGTTCAGGGATGATATTTTGGATTTGGGTTTTACATCTCTGGGGTTCAGGGATGATATTTTGGGTTTGGATATTACATCTCTGGGGTTCAGGGATGATATTTCTGGGTTTTTCCCTCCTTTTGGAAGGAAATCCTGTGCTGGTGTTGGCGGCTGCTCCTGGGCTCAGGGGGGAATCCTGCAGGTTTCAATGCCATAATCCCCCTTCTTCAGATTTTATTTGAAGGCTACGGCCAAAGACATCAAGTCCAGAAAGCAAATCCCCTAAATCATCATTTATCCCGCTCCTTAAGTGTTTTGCTGGGAAATTCCTCCACTGCCATCACACGTTCTGAAATCAGCAGTTCTGAGCCCAAAAACCCGCCGAGGACACCAAGAACTGGGGGGAAGTTTTGTGGCTCCTACTGAAAAATCACGACCTCCACCCGATTTTTAACCTGTGACTTTTCCAAAAATATTTTCATCATTCAAAAGGTAGAACTACATTCATGGTTTTTTTATTTTTGTCCCTGTTATAACCACCTAAAAAGCACGTTTCAGGGGGAGGAGGGGAGGAAGAAAGATACTTTTATTACTTTTATTGCTTTCTGTGTTGAAAATTACAAAAAATCAACTTCTCCATCCAATTTTTATATATATTTATAAAGTTATTTATTTATTTATCTATTTCTTTGTCATTCTTCTCCCTATTGGAACCACTTGGGGGGAGTGGGGAGGTGTTTTTTATCACCTTCTGTGCTGAAATGTATGAAAAATTAACATCTCCACCTGATTTTTTAATGACAGTTTTTCTTAAATATATTTTTAGAATAAGTAAACAGATAAATAAATAAATAAATAAATAAATAAATAAATAAATAAATAAATCCACCTTTGCTCCCTTTTTTTGTCCCCGCTGGGACCATCTAAGGAGCATTTTTTGGTAGGGCAAAGCTGCTTTCACCACTTTTGATGCTAGAAATTTTGAAAACAACCTATTTTTAAAACAACCTCTTTTTGCCAGGGAAATGGCTGAAGACTCTTCCTCAGCTTCTTGTTTTAATTCATTACGGAAAACTGATTTTTATGCAGACTCTTTAATTTTCAACAGGTGGAGAACTCGAGGAGTGCGACCGTGCTTGGCGTAAAAGGTGCTCCGTGTTACACTCCTTTAACAGACTCCAGTGATTGATGAAGCATTTTTTTCCTTCCAAAAAGCAGCTTTTCCCATCATTTCTGCTTTGTTTTTGCATGTTTCTGACAGTGAGGCTGGCAGCTTGCACGGCCTCTGCTGTAAAACACGAATGCAAAGCTCCCCAAATCCCTTTTTTTAGCACTCTTCTCCCCAACGTGGCTCCCTTGATGAGGAGCAGTTCATTGTAGCTCTAATAATCAATATTTTTTTTTTTCATTTATCACCGGTCCTCCCCGTTTCTTCCCCATCTTTGCGGAGGAGAAATTTGTGTAATTTGCTTTTCCAATCCCTAGAAATCCCAAATTTTCAGGTGAAAAGTCCACAGCAGCCACGGACGAGTCAAAAAAAAAAAAAAAATCAATTTCTGGCTGCAGCTTTTCCTCCAAACCCACTAAACAGAAAGGGAAACGCTTGAGCGACCCCCTCGATAAGGTAAAAAAGGAAGGATTTGGTCAGCAATGCTCCTGAGGGCCCCCCAAAATTCAGTGTATTAAAACAGGGGGCAGAGAAGGGACAGGGACGGGGCAGGCAGCGGGGAAGTCTCCAAAGGACTCGACGGAAAATGTCGGCTATTTTAAAAGTCCCTTAAATTGCCCATTAGGACTCAAACGGTGCCGTGGCTCCCCGCTGCGCAAGCGAGAAAGGGGAAAAAAAAAAAAAATTTGGAAGAAAAGCCCTGCTCGAAGCAGAGCAGCGAAGCGAGTAAATGATGACACAGAAGTTGGAGGAGCCATAAAAACCCCACCGAGGTGTCGTTTGTGAGAAGTGACCTTTTCCCACCAAAGGAAATGAGCAGAAAGGAGACACGGGTGGCTTCGAGGGGGGGTGTAAAAGTCAATTTATTTATTTTAGCTGGCAGAAGACAGGCTTGGGGGTTTGGAGGTTTTTTGTGGTTTTTTTTTTTTTTTTATCTGGGAGGGGAGATTTTTCTGCTTTTGCAGATGAGAGATGCAGCAAATGGGGAAAAACTCAGAATCTTCCATATGAACAGGAAAAAAAAAAGCTGCTTTGAACATGGAGCTGGCTCAGTGCACAATACAGATCACCCCTGTTCAGTCACTGTAGCTGGAAAAGCAGAAACGTGACATAAATTTACCCCTAAAAAATCTCAGGGTGGGCTTCAAGGTGCGGGACCACCTCCAAAATCCATCCTCAGCTCCCAAGTCCAGCCCACTGGGGTGCTCCAGAGAAGAGTTTGGAGCTCTTGGGCAAACTCCTCGTCTTATAATAACCTGACTGCGTAACAATGCTTGGAAAAGTTATTTGACCACTTAGAGCACCGCTGGAGATGAAATCTTTTTTCTCCCCTGCCACAGGTTATTAAAAAATGCCATTGAAATAAATCAAAGGCCATTCCTATGACTAAACCTGTCCTGGTTTAGTCAAATGTTTCATCTTTCCAGCTAATTAACCTGCTGGTTGCAATCATGCCACCATGTCGGCTTTCCAAGAAGACCCAAAGACCCCCAAATAAGACAAAAAGGGGAAAAAAAACCTCATAGTTTTACCCAAAATCTTTCCATCTTGGAGACTGACAGGCGGGGTTTTAATTTTGCCGGTCTCTGAGACGAATGCTCTGGGGTGAAATACTTTGTAATGACCATTATTTAGGAAATGGAGGTAATTAATGCAGGAGCTGGGGGGTCCCCAGGGGTGTGGAGGACGCTCACCTGTGGGGTGTCTTGGTAGGGAGGAGGAGGCACTGTCTGGGTGGCCATCATCGTCAAAGCTGGTGCCGGGGAGACATGGTGCATCCTGCTTGGGAGTCACATCGAGAACCTGCGGGCGGGAGAACGCAGCTGCTGGGTTACCAGGGACCTCTCCCCCCCAGAAAAACCCCACAGAAAGGGAAGAAGGAGAAAAAGAAAGGAAAAAGACAGAAAGGAGAGGCGACACTCCTCACGCAAGCACCGCGCTCTACTACACAGCCCCCGGAAGGAACTCAAGAGGATAGGAGGACCCTTATCACAATTTGATAATTTTTGGAGATTTGTGGTTTTGGATAAGGAATGCACCAGGGGTGAAGAGAAGCAGGTCACTGGCAGGGAGGTCCTCACTGGAGAGCAGCCAGGCAAAGGGAGAGCTCTTGGAGAAGATGGCTGCCATCAGTGAAACTCATTATATTTTCTCCCTTGTGAAACCTGGTGCACCCAGGGCATTTTCTTTCCACCCCTCACGCCTAACCACGGTGCCTAAACGGGGATTTCCATCCCCTTTCCAGTTATTCCTCTTTTCTGGAAGCAGAAAGATGAATCATAAATGCAAAACTTGCCATTTTCTTAAATTACACACTAAACCCTCCCAAAACGATGTGTCTCCTTGCCTTTGGCCACCACGGAGTCACACCCTCGAGCACTGCATGCTCAGTTCAGAAGGGACATTGAGAATCCAGCGTGGGGATTCACCAAAATATTCAACTCCTGTGTTGTGCTGTCCCACCCAGCTGACTCCTGTGCTGAGGTGACTGACCCCACGGTGACTGAATGCACAGAAATGTGGAATCTCCTGTTTGATTTGAAACCTGGGTTTTGCACACCCCACAAACCGAGGAGACCGTCCTCACGCTGGCCTCAACCTCTCTGGAAGTACCTGCTTTCTGAAAATGCAGAGTTATCTGGCAGGAAAACAAATGAATTTTTTTTCTACCTTCATGTCCAAAGGAGATGGAGAAAAAGAGGGGCACCAGGAAGGGACAAATTTGTAGGGGAGCACTTGGCTGGGAAAAGTCCCCAACAATAGACCTGGTGGCAGATGTGACCCAAAAGCAGTTCTTGGCCCTGAAAATACCTCCTCTCCCACTGTTTCACTGCAGCTGTGTGGTTGCTTTAGAAGAAAAGCCAATAATCTTGGCTAAATTCTTTAAAAAACTCTGTCCTGTCCTCTCTGTGGCTCAGAGCTCTGTTTTGGGCCAACTCACAAAGTCACCCAGAAAATCTTCCTGGGCCCTCCAGAAGTGCACTTCTTCTTGCCATGCCTCCTTTTTGTGAGAGATGACTTCTCTCCAAGGGATCTACCCGTTGGGATGCCCATCGAGGCACTGGTTTTCCTGCTGGCTTCTCATCTGCAGAAGAGCCATGGCACCATCCCACGAAGAAATGCAGAAATTTACATAAAGTCCCCTGACATTGTGAAGGAATATAGCCAAAAAATAGTGTCAGCACGGCTTTCACCACGAAATGGCGCCAGGCAGGAAGGTGCAAGGAACAGGAATAGGGGCAGTGATGAGCTCAGTCAAAACCAAGGCACATTTGGGAATCTTTGTGAAAAATTTACCAAGTCCTCTCTACGAGGTCCATGGTTGTTTGGGGGAAGAGGTGCAATATTCTGATCTTCTCGAGGCTCCAGGCTTTACCAGGCACTAAGTTCCCAAAGCACCACATCCAAATGGAAAGCCAAGTGCTGTGGGCATGGGATGAGCGTCAACAGCTCTTACTTATTTTGCACGAATAAATGAGGTTGTTCTTTTTTACACTTTGCACGAATATGGATAACCCACGACCTGAGTACTAAGAAATCACACCCAAAATCCTGTGCATTGTGAAGGTAGATCAGGGCTCTTGCACGACACAGACCTCTAGCAGCGAGGATATTGCATTTATGGGATTAAAATGATGCTTTTCATCTTTTTCCTCCCAACAGCAAAATAGCAGGAGGCAAAATTATCTGCTCCTGAGTGAACTCACAGCTTAAAATCTTTGATGTCCAATGTCAAAACTCAGCTTGCAGCTGCGGGCACACAAATATCTGTGTCCTCGGGGGGTAACACCAAGGGAAAAACCTCCCCACCAGAAACAGTTGCAGCTGGGGGAAAGCAGAATTTAGCACTGTGACAGCCTGGACATCTGGGTGGGAAGCTAAAAAAAACAAAAAAGACATTGCTATTTTGGTAAAAATACCCTGCTTGGAATCTTTTGTTCCTGCCAGGAGCGATCCTACAACCAGCACATGGCCATTTACCGTGGGGTGTGAGCTTTTTGGGTGAGTCTATTCCCAGAAGGTGGCAGCCCAGAGCCCCATTTAATTGCTGAATAATATCTAAGCTGCTCAAATCAAGCCGTTCATTGAGGTTTATGGGTGTTGATTTGTTTGGCAAATAGGACTCACAGCCAAATGTGTGTGTGGGAAAAAAAAAAAAAAAAGAAGATAAAAGTGGGAGACAGCTGTTGCCAATAGCAGTATATTTATCTTGGGGGAAACAAATGCACTCAAGGCACCGTAAATATCCAGGGAAGCGTCTGGTGCCCACAGGAAAGGCTGGACAGGTGTTTCACGTGGGAGCCCCCAGCCATGAATCTCAGGGTAACAGCGCAAAGCCGTCAGCCCCGTGGATTTATTGGCAGCCAGCACAGGGAAGGGTTGAAAGCTGCTATTATGGGCATTAACCCTTGCTTATTTTTTGTATTTTTTTATTTTATACATTAATCCCCTCTCTTTCCTTTCTTTCCCCCACTTCTTAAGTTAATTTGTCTGCGTGAGCTCTTGACTGTGGGCATCCAGATATCGGCAGGAGCAGAGCATCACCGACCCCCTGCCAACTCCTCTCAGCCCACCTCAAGGTAATGTTCAGATCTCGGGTGAGGAGCGAGTTCTGGGGATCTGGAGATCAAGGAGGGCAGGAATTGCAGCCAACTCCTGTGGGATTTGCACAGAAGAAAGAAATGGTGAGCAATAAAACCCATAAAGGCGCTTTCATTTCCGGAAGCAGCAGTACTTCACATTTTGGCAGCGACTTGAGATCAAAGTATCCTAAATTTCCTTATGAAATAAAATTATTTCAGCTATCACTGAAATGTTGCCATTACGTTGGAAATGTATTTCCCGAAGAGCTTGTGCCTATCTAAAAGACTCTCAGATTTATAGGCTGGGGTTTTTTACCAGCAATATATCACATCCTTCCTCAAGTAAAAATAATTAAAGACTAAGTTGAAAAGTTGGAGGTTTTTTTCCATGTGGTCACTGATGCCTTGAAACACTTAAAAAACCAAAGTATTGTCAGTCACCCACCACCCTCCAGGTGAATATGACCTCCTGGATTAATAAAGCAGCCATGAACCCATATTAGAATGGTTAGGGCTGGTTAGCATTAGGGCTGAATGCAAAAAAAAGAAAAAAAATCCCTTTTATGGACTCTACATCACCGTTTTCAAAGAAAAATGTTAATACTCAATCTGTAAAGCACAATTCTTGTTTCTGAACCAATGGGAAAATGGGGATCACTTTTTCTAGCCCTTTGAGAAGCTTCTGCCCCACAGCAATACGTGCAATTGATAACGGAGGATTCAACACGAGAAATCAGGAAATCAACTTTTCAGGCATTTCTTCTTCTCCACCTGAAGCACCAAAATTATTAGAGATGCTTGAGGATGTTTTTTTCCAGCCACGCAAGGTATTTTTCTGTATTAAGGGAAGATTGCCTTTTCTAAAGGGGATTTTTGCGAAGAGGGGATGCTGTGAGATTCGCAACGCCGCCGTGTCAGTCACGCTCTCTCCACAGCAGGCTGCGAGTTTTTTATGTCACCATCTTCACAGAGGGCTTGTGCAGGCTGAAGTTTATGATATATGCATTCAGCCAAGTTAAAATGAAGAAATACAGCAGAGGAGGGAGGGAGAGGGTCCTCCAGAGGACGATACATCTCACTCGGAACTGCCAGGACAGGCTCGCTCTCGGCGGGTGATGCCAACTCTTGATTGGCCATAAAGCAAATTAAGAGTGACCCTCTCCTCTTGAATGTCTCATTTCTATCCACAAATCTTCACCTTTTCTGCCTGTTTTTACCAAAATTCACGCATTACCCTGAAAGATGAATACCAGGTTTTCACGCCATCAAAGGAAGTCCCTTATGCCACCCCGAGCTTATTAAAAATAAACCAAATGCTACTAAGTGGTCAAAACCAGAAAAGAATCCAATTTTTCAAGACATTACCCATTCTTGGCCATTCCTCCATGTTCAAGGTTGCTTCCAAACAGACCCATGTAACACCTCACCTGGGGAGATCAGGAACATTTGTGCAAGAGATACCACCGTGCCACCAAATAGTTTTAATTTCTTTAAGAACATATGGTAGCCAAATTTCCTCAATCCAATCTCAAGAGGTTTTCTTGCCCTAGGAGCATCTTTTGCTCTTGGCCAAGACACTGGATTTACTAAATGCTGGATTTACTAATGGATTTATAATGGATTTAATGGATTTACTAATAATTACTTTGTACAGTTCCCAGCATCCCATTATTAGTTATTGCCTGGTAAAAAAAGGAGAAATTGAGTCTGTGTTTCTGCTAAGCATGGGTTAAAGCAGAAAGTGATTTGATATTTCTGTAAACTCTAGACCAGAGCAAATCCCTTTTCTATTTTTCTCCTAAAAAAGCAGTTGGTCAATACATAAGCATGGAGATGAAAGGGAGAGGGAAACACCATGTTGGACAATGCCAAAAAAACTCTTGCCAAACACTGGTTTGGAATGTCACTGGATGGGCCCCTGAGCACCAGGAAAAGGAGCATTTATTTATTTAATATTTTCATCCAGGCATTTAATATTTTTATTTATTTGCTTAATATTTACAAGTATTTATTTGTTGTTTGTATTTATTTATTTAATATTTTCCAATCCTCCTCCCAGCTTCAGCTCCATAGAAAGGATGGAGCTGCTTCAGTGGATTTCTGATGAGAACAACAATTACTGCTAAATATTTCTCTCCTCTCCAAAGATACCCATCTCTGAAAGGCTCCAGGGATATCTCTGCAACATAAACATGAGAATAAAACCTGCAAGAGCCAGTCAGAGCTTTAGTAGACAAGGTTAATGTACCTTGAACGGCAGCATTAAACAACTTTGCTCATTTTTTTAAGTGGAGAGCTGAGATACCTACGCACATTTTAAAGTGTTATTTTTATAGGGGAAGACCATTAAAGCACCTTCCAAAACAAACCGGCACAGGGAAACATCAAAGAAGCTTCTTCAAAGTAACCTGAAAGTACTTGAATTTTGTGCAACCCAGCCCTCCGCCCAAGAAAAGTTCCCAAAAGAGCACGTTGTGATTTTTTTCCAGCAAATCAAAAAGCTTTGAAGTGAAGCGTAGCTGAGGAACCCCAAAAATGCAGAAACTTCCTCTTGCTGGACATGAAATGTCCAAAAAAATTTTCTGGGTTCCTTGTAAAAAATAGGGAGCAGAAGAATTTTCCAAAAGTTCTTCTGTGAGAGCAATCACCTCTGAATAATTTATGTCCAAACTCTGAAGTCTTGCCCTATGCTTTCAAACCTTGGCTTGTGCTCTTCATTTTCCATCACAACCTGCTAATTCCATGAGTCAGGAATCACTGAGCACCCACATTTCTATCATGCAAACACCAGATCTCAAACCTGCACTGGCAATGAGAAGGTCACAGAATCACAGAATAATATGAGCTGGAAGGGATCCACAAGGATCGAGTTCAGCTCCTGGCCCTGCACAGCACCATCCCCAAGAGTCACACCACACACCTGAGGGTGTTGTCCAAATGCTTCTTGAGCTCTGGTAGCCTTGGGGCCATGGCCACTGCCCTGGGGAGCCTGTTCCTGTGCCCAAGCACCCTCTGGGTGAAGAACCTTTCTTTAACATCCAGCCTAAGCCTCCCCTGACACAACTTCAGGCCATTCCTTTGGGTCCTGCCCCTGGGCACCACAGAGATGAGATCAGCGTCTGCCCCTCGGATTCCCCTCACGAGGAAGTTGTACACTGCAATGAGTCTCCTCTCAGTCTCCTCCAGGCTGAACAAACCAAGTGCCCTCAGCTGCTCCTCATGCAGCTTCCCATCAAGGCCCTTCACCATCTTTGTTGTCCTCCTTCGGATGCTCTCTAACAGTCTAATGTTGTTCTTCTACCGTGGTGCCCAAAACTGCCCACAGGACTCCAGGTGAGGCCACCCTAGTGCAGAGCAGAGCGGAACAATCCCCTCCCTCACCCCGCTGGCGATGCTGGGCCCCAAGTCCCCTAAAACAAGAATGTCCCTCCTGGCTGCCAGGGCACTGCTGACTCAAATTCAACTTTCCACCAACCAGGACCCCCAGGTTCCTTTCCGCAGAGCTGCTTTCCAGCATCTCATTCCTTTGTCTGTCTGTACTTCCAGGGTTGCCCCATCCCAGGTGCAGAATCCGGCACTTTCCCTTGTTGAACTTCACGGTGATGGCCCAGTCCTCTAATTTGTCAGTGTCTCTTTGCAGGGCCTCCCCACCTTCGAGGAGCCAGCAGCTCGTCCCAGTTCCATACCGTCTGCAAACTTGCTTAATGTCCCGTCCAGTCCTGCGTCCCAGTCATTTAGGGAGATGGGAAGTGCAAGGGGCCGAGGATGGAGCCCAGCAGAACCCCAGTGAGAGGCTGCAAGTCTGGTGCCACCCACTCACTGCAACCCTTGGTGCCCGGCCCGCGAGCCCGGCGCTCAAACACGGCTCTCCAGCTGCGGGCCCGACACCGTGTCCAGAGGATACTATGACAGACGGTACTGAAGGCTCCATCCCCAAGGTCCCTGACAGGTTAAAAAGAGGACAAAAAAGGCAATGGCAAAAAATTTGATGAGTTTTGGAGACACGAGGCGGAAGAAGAGGTTTGAGTGTGAGGCGAACGAGGTGATGGGAAATGCTTAAGATTTGTGAATCCTACAAAACTTCTGTCCCAAGACCAAAGGTGACGCCAGCGCTGTTGCTTGAGGATGGGTAGCTGAGAAGAAACACGCTCAAAACCTGTCTTGCTCTGCAAAAATTTAACCACCATTCAAGTTTTTCCATTCCAAACTGACAGCTGCAGTCCTTCACCAATGTCCTGGTTTCAACCAGGACAGAGTGAATTTTTTACAGCAGCTGGGAGTAAATCTCAGCCTGGTCTGAAATCAACACGATGAGGAAACCGGGGTCAAAAAAGGACTGGAAAATGTTCATGGTGTGAGACAGATATGCTAAATTTTTTTCACAACTTTTTTTGCTCAATGACAAAAGGTATGGCCTGGCCTCAGAGGTGCCTCTTGTAGTCATAGGGACTTCAGGAAGAGGAAAGCTGAAATAGTTTTGTGCCTGGAAACTGGGGGGACCAACACACAGTGGAGAAAGCCAAGGGAAACCAAGTTGTTTCTCAGAAGCCTTCAGGAAAGGTAATTTCTCTCATTAACCACGTAGAGTGATGCCAGCCTAGTGCTCCAGGAGGTAATTAGGTGGGCACCCACCACCACATCTTTCTGTGCCTTTAAAGGAAGGTGCCTGAACCTTGCTTTCGCTGAGTTCAGGTTTGGTCTCCTTGCTGGAGACACTTCCAGGCCAGGCTGCACTTGTGTCCTCCACAGACACGTGCCCTTGTTCTCCACAGTTGCTCCAAAGAGAACAACCCAACACACACAAAATCCGTGCCAGGGTACCGAGTCCTCTCACGCAAGTACTGGGCAGCTCGCTTCAAAATACAGACTGGAAACAGGGCATCAAGGCAGGGAGGATCCCCCCAAAAAGTGGTCACTGTGGTGACCCCAATCCCCCCCACACTCACCAGGAGAGTAATTTCAAAGTGAACCCAGGCTGCACCTTTATCAGACTGCGGAGATATTCATCGCTTCCTTCATCGTGCGTTTTTTGGTTTGGCTGAAGCAAGGCCACCAGCAGGAATCAAGGCTTAAAGGGCAGCCTGGAGGAAAAATCCTCCCCTTATCGGCTGCTTCGTACTAAAAGGGACTTTCAGAGGAGGCAAGGCTCAAAAGGAAAGATGCTCTGCTGCGCCATGGACCAAATGAAGGTTCGGGGCTTTTCCCTGAGAAGCCCCCACCCTAATAAAAACAGTTTAAGAAGAATCCAGGCACTTTTGCAAAATATTTGCACAAATTGAAGGTGCCACTCCCATTTTCAGTGACCAAAGATTTCTCTTTGCTCCTATAGGAGGGAAGTTGTAGCCAACAGGGTTTTATTTTCTGCATCACCTGCCGGGTGCCCCGGTTTTGGCACGGATCAAGCACATTTGTCACTCTGTCAAGCCCTAATTTTAGTGATTGGGATTGACTAAAGGACTGTGAAACCCTTGGTTTCATGTAGATCTTATTTTAAGCTCTGCATTTTGTTTATTTTTAGTTGGTGACCATTTCTCTGCACCCTACTGCTGGCTGTGCCAAAATTTTGCAGCGATAACAGCCCATATTTCAGAGTATTTTCACAAAAATATATCTGTGTTTTCCTCCAGGCTGCTTATGCCTTGTAGGGCTCTTAACAATATGTTATCAACACTTGAGCTTTAAAACAAGACTCCCTGCACAGACTGATTTCTTAAAAAAAAAAAAAAAAGTGTAATTCTCCCCTGAAATGCTCACTGCATTTAAGGAAGGGTTGATACAATTTAAATGCAACAGAAAACAGCAGAAATTCCTCCAAATAAAGCCACACCAAGGTCATGACTCGCCACATCCTGCTCAATTAATACACATAATTGCACAATTAAGATATGTAATTGGTTAATTAATATAAAGTAAAGCAGCCTTACTGTTAGGGGGTGCTCAGGGAGCCACTGCCCTGGAAGCGTCCTCCCACTGCCCCGAAAACTGGGTAGGGATCACAACCTGGGAAAGCAAACATGAAATATTTGAATATTGAGAGAAAATGATGAAATAAGAAAGTGAAATATCAAGCAAAGGAAGAAGGTCTGCACTAGGAAAGGTATTCTGGCAGTGTCAGTGAAGCCATGGTGGGCAAGTCTGCTCTTAATGCAGTTTTTTTGAAGGCTGATGGGGAAAATAGAAGGAATCAAGGAACATGCAGGTGGGAATAACCCCTGGAGATGAAACAGGACTGATGTCTGAGCTAGATCAGGGTTTTTCCCCAGCAGGTTTGAACATCTCCAAAAAACAACAAGAAATAAATCAGATTTTTTGAGGTCGAACCAAGATATGTCCAGAAAACGAAGGCGTGCTTGTTGCTGGCCTGCCCACGAAGGATGGAGGTCGACGTTGTCCTGTCCCGTCCTTTCCAACTCCTGGTCAGCAGCGAAAGCTCGTCACGGGACCACACTGAGGGTTACTGGTACAATCCAGGTCTGAAAAGGAGAAAAAAGGGAAAAAGGAATGAAATAGCACTGCTGTCGGCTGTGCCCCCATTTCATGTTGGCAGTTGCCATTTCCCTGGTTAATTATAATGTTTGCTTGAGTGTGAATGTGTTTTTACACTTGGGCTCAGACAGAGTGGACTGGGGAACAGCCACTACCTCAGAAACGGGGGAGCTCCCAGATACTATTTAATAAGGAGAAGTCCATCCATATGTTAGAGATGATCTCGCAACTACCAAGGATCTGGCCTTTATGGGACTGGGATTTCTAGGCCCATCTCTGCAGTTTCAGTGCAAAAACAAAGATGGGCTGAGCCAGGACCAGCACAGCCACTGACACAGGGGTGTTTTGTGTTTGACTGCAAAAAAAGGAATACAAGAGATAAAATTCACCAGATCTCTCCATATATATCACCCCTAGTGCGCCCCTCAGATCTTCAATATCCATCTGATGAATGTCCCTCAATATACATCACCTCCAGACATTACTTCTATGTCTATAAACATCACCTGAAATCTCCAATATATGTCTGATACATCTACCTTGATATATATCTCCTGGTAGAGAGCTCCTCACATCTCCAGTATAAATCCTTTATATTACATATATATAGTCCAATATATGTCCCTCGATACACACAACCTCTGCCAAGCTCCTCCAATCTTCAGTCTACCACTGACGTATCACCCTGATACAAACCAGCCCTCGACAGCTCCTCACCAGTGTACACCTGACACACACACATCTCTGACATGTGGCACCTGGCTGGAGCTCCTCAAATCTCCGTTACGCGTCCGGTACATCTGGCGTGGCACACATCATCTCCAGGGAGCTCCTCAGAGCCCTGATGTATGTCCCTTGATACATGAGAGGGCCCCTCAGATTTCAGTACACACCCAGTGTACCTACCCTGATACACATAAGCTGTTACAGAGCTCCTTGGATTGCTGATCTATGCCTAACACGTACAGGATGCGTGTACACCTCGATGTGCTGAACTGCTGATTTGAGTGTACGTCTGATATATCCACCTCTAGTCACACACCACCTCCAAAGAGCTCCTCAGATGCCCAGTACACATCTGAGATACCTACCAACACGCACAGCACCTCCGGAGAGCTCCTCAGATCCCCACGACATGCCTCAGGGGTGCAGCTCTGCTATACATCACCAGCAGAGAGCTATGTTTCGTGTGCTGAGGCCAGGTAGGAGATCCAAGGGGACTGTTTCCCCTGGTTTTGATTCCATCCCAAACCCCTAGCAATAACAACGTGTGCAGCTCTGTGCCTTCGCAGCAGGCGTCCATCATCTCAGCCGGGAACACGGGTCCAAAAGAGCTACACGGGGAAGCTTCTGTAGGAAGTGCCATTTCTGGAAACCTGGCCTAAGGTCACTGCCCAAGGAGAGACACGGAAAAATCTGGGTCATTTCAGGGCAAAATATGGCAGAAACCTCCAAACATGGAAAACTTGGTGAAAGGTGCCTCTTGACTTCTCAGGCCAGTGTAGGTCCTGCCAAGAGATTTAAAGACCTAATCTTTAGACTAAGTTAGACTAAGTGCTCAGAAGGGCCTGAGTCCAAAACTCTTCTGCCACGACAGCAGGTGAAATATTAAAGTTATTTATGGTAAAGAATTAATGCTCATGCCTTGGAGGAGCATGAATGGGCTGATGCCAAATATATATTGCGAACCTGAGACTTTATTTTCATGGGATTTGTCCCAGCATCATGATGAAAGCTCACGTTTCGCACCAGTCCTTCATCCCTGTAAAGACTTCTTTCCATCCCACAGGAAAGACTTTTGTCATCTGGGCTTGCTGTGTGAACAAAACGTGGGGACTGGAGGAAAAGAGGCAGAAATAAGGCTCTGTCACTTAAAAGAGCTCTAAAAGACTGGTAGACTGATTTTCATCCTTGGAGGCGGTCAGGCCTGAGGTCTTGGATGCTGCATGCACATAGGACAAGAACACTTGCAACTTCTGCAGAAAGGATGCCATTTTTTGTCCCCATCACGAGGAACACCAAGAGCCAACCCCACCAGGGACATCTCCCTGAACACCCTTGCAGAGAGAGAGAAGTCTTTTTGAGCTGGCACACACTTTCAGCAACTTCAAAAGGCATCCTTTGAAGTTTAGCAAAGGCCTTTGAAGTCTGGCCCATGCGAAAGGGAATGGAGGAGATGCCTCCTTCAAGATGCTCCACCACAGGCAATGCAAGGCAGCGAGATCCATGGTGTCCCAGGTGCTCACGGTTGTATTCAGCAGCTGCCCGAGGGTCACAAACGAGACACCATTTCTGACAAGTCATCAATCCCCCCAAATGCCCTAAATCCTGATCTAGTTGACCTGAATAGCATCCAACAGCACAGATGGGAGCCCAGTATCCTGGGACGTCAGCCTGTACCCTGGCTGCAAAAAGCCAAGGGCATCCCTGTTAATAAAGATTAAATGAAGTGTAAGGGAATGCTAATAAAGCTGACATTTAGCAAAACAAAATTCAGGATTTTCGCACAAAGTGAAGGATTTTCAAGCAAGAAGGCTTTTCCCGGCATGTCACTGTGTTTATTCCAGTGTGGGCAGGCCATGATGTTTCCAACCTCATCAAGTCAGTGCTGTTTAATTGTGACTATCACATTTTAATAAATTTAATGCCAGCTCCTCTGACGTAGGGGGAAACCACAAATGGTGAAATCCCCAATAATGCTGGGTTTTGTTGAGTTGTTTTTATACTTCACACTATGCCCAGCAGCAAGCTCCACTGGCCCCAAACTCCACACCCATGGGGACAACCAAAGAAACCCTGTACGTGTGAAAAACAGTATAAATGCAGAAATCAAAGCTCAAATTTCAGTTAACCCTTTAAAGAGCTCCAAGGGATGATCGTGACTCTCCAAATACCTTCACAACACCTGCTGCCATCTGCCATGAGGACCTTTATGATAAAAACTCTTGGTGTGTTGGGTTTTTTTCCCCCACAGTTCAATTTCTGTAGCATCTCCAGCCTCTGGATAAGGGCTGGGGCCAGGTGTTGGGGATGCTCAAAGGGGCAAAGAGGAATATGGTGTTTTCATTTCAGAAGCAAAACCGGTGATGCACAAACCCCACCCTTTCTCAGAGAGAGCAAAAGATTCGAGACGCGCCCATACACCCAAATATTTTTGTATTTCTGCAAAAGTGAAGCTGCTTTGAGGCAAAACACGGCTGGGACAGACAAGTCTATTGGCGGAGCCCTGCTGTAGGTGGCTCAACGTTACCCAAACGGGGCACGTAGAGAAATACTGGACATCCCCACCCCAGACATGCACATGTGAACACATCTGGATCCGAAGGAACAAAAGCGGCCTCTCTACACTGCGCTGATAAATAATGGAAAGGCAAAGTGCCCTGCAGAAGCAGCACCATACTGTTCGGCCTCGGGCGAGACGGAGGAAAATTCGGTACCCATGAGGTCTGGAACAGTGGGATTAATAACACATCAATTTTAATGCAGGGTGGCTTGTGCGGTTTTTTTCCCTTTCCCTTTTTTTTTTTTTTTTTCCTGCTTCACAAACAGCAAAGTGAATGTTTGAGCATCTCAGTGGGGGGTTAATGAGGACTCTGATTAGTTATTCAGATTTGCTGATGCTGCCTACATCCATCCTCGGATGGGGGAATAACAGGAAAGGGTTTGCAGAAAAAGCTCTTAAAGATGACCTGCTTGGCTTTCACAGCTCAGGCGGATGAAGGTCTTGGGGGGCCCACGTTACAGGGGTCCCCAAGCCCAGAATCCTAGTGCCAGCTTTGGGATGGAAAAGCATATGTTCCCATCATTTGCAGGGGATGCAAAAAGCTGCTGCACGTTCAGCCACGCCAATTCCTCTGAAGCTTCCGAGGAAAATATTTGGATTTGTGGGATTTTTTTCACGTGAAAAACAAATTCTTGGGCGCCCTTAATAAAATTTGTGTGCAGTTATGGTCGGAAGTGTACGACCAAAAATGATGGATGGACAGAGGCAAGGACACGTGGATTCATGGATGCAAGGATGTATGGACGCACAGATGCATGGATGACCATACATGGGGAAAAGATTCATGGATACATGGAGGCAAGGGTGGATGGACCATCCCATAAGCCACCACTGGGCTGCAAAAATGCAACAACTGCTGAAGTATTTTCTAGAGCATCCCATAAAATTCTAACAGTGGTTTATGTCCTTGCGGAAAAGCAATGAGCTCACCTCCTTGCTCCTTGACCTAGGGATATTTTAAGCAGGTTGAGCTCACATCAGTATTTTAAGAAGGTGGAACTGCTGTATTTCAGGGTTTCTTTCCAGATTTAGGCTTTTGTTCTTCACCTGCATCAAAAATCAGAAGGGAACCTGAGAAAATAAGTGGCAGGTGGCCAAAATGATGCCGCAAGAGGATGGAGCCAGGGAGGTGTTTCATGGCATTGCAAAGGGGCTAACAAAAAGATACAGGCATTATTTTAGGATTCACTCTAGGATTCATTATTTCTTCATCAAGAAGAACTATTTGAAGGAGGAGCAGGAGGGTGAAGGCACTCTCTCAGTGGTAAACTCATTCTAACAACAAATGTCAGCACTATTTCTTCTCGGGTCTAGAGACCCAGTTGGCTCTTGCTTTGAGCATCACTCAGCCTAGCATCCAGCAGGGGTTTTGGGGGGCTAAACTCACTGGTAATTTGTGTCATTTCCCACAACACCTGCCAGGATCTCAGAGGAAAGACAAACTGGAGTTTATCCTTCCGTTTTCACATTGAGGCGCTCCATCCCAAACAGGCTCTTTTCCCAAGGACTGCCTCCATATGCTTTGTCTGGGTTTTAAACGGTGTGTTAATTGTTCTGAATTAACAGCTCCAGCTGGAGAAGCAAACAAGCAATTTGCAACCTTAAGATAACACCCAACTTATCTCAAGTGATTTAAGTTGGGATTTTTTTTGTTCGGTTGGGGGTGTTTTGGTGGTTTTTTGGGGGGTTGAGGTTGGGGTTTTTTTTTTGAGGGGAAATAGCACCTTTCAGGTTGTGAATGCACTGTCCAGAGCTTGGCTAAAATCACTCAGTGCACCCAATCTACCACTGGCACATGGCCACGGGAGGAAGCGGGATTGTAGGACAAAGAGAAAAAATGAAAAATCTCTGCATTTCGCTTTACTTTAGAGACGGGAAAAATATCATATATCCTCATCACTGCTGGGCAAACCACTGACTGCAGAAGGGCTAAGGATTATTTTGTCCCCAACACCTTTTTTTTTTAATTACATAGAATCAGAGAATCCCAGACTGGTTTGGGTTGGAAAGGACCTTAAAACTCATCTTGTTCCAACCCCCTGCCACGGGCAGGGACACCTTCCACTACCCTAGGTTGCTCCAAGCACCGTCCAGCCTGGCCTTGGACACTTCCAGGGATGGGGCAACCTGTGCCAGGGCCTCACCACCCTCACAAGGAAGAATTTCCATTTACACTTTGTTTCAAAATATTAAAGCTCTCAAATAGACCAAAAAAAAACCATCAGCAAACTCCTTCAAGCTTTATCCCTTTGCCCTCTTTCATCTTTTTCCCTTTTTTTTTTCAATTGCTGCTAGATAGAGGAAGGGAGAAGGAAAGACCATGATGATTATTTGTTTACAACACTGGATCTTCAACATGCATATATCAATTTTTTTTTAACTGTCATTTCAGCAATTTAAATCCTTTCTAAGCTCACTCAGGGTGTGGGATTCAAGGAGGAAAGCCCACCCCTCTCTCCCCACCCTTCCATGCCTGGTTTTAAGAGGAGCCAGTGGTGCTGGCAGTGAAACAGACTCCACAAGAAAAGATTTCTATGATTGAGATGACCAAGTGTCTGCTGCCAGATCGAGTGGAAACTCCTCTTGCTACCTGTCCTGGTTCCAGCCAGCAGAGGGTTAATTTTTGCAGTAGCTGGGAGGGGTCATGTCCAGGACCTGGTTATTCTATACCACTTCACATCATTTTGGGGGGAGGGGCAGGAAAGAGAATCTCTTCCCAGCCGAAGGGAGCAGCTCTAGCTTCAAGGTGAGCATTTTTGTATGTGAATCACTCTTTTTTTGTACACTTTCGTTATTAACATTGTTGCTGTTACTGTTTCCTTTTCTCATTCCTGCTATCAGTAAATCGTTCTTATCTCAACCCATCTTTTTGATGATGATCTTTACGCTTTGTCCCTCCAATTCTCTTCTCCAGGAGGAGAAGGGGAGAGGAAAGGGGATCGAGTGAGTGGCAGCGTGGTTTGCAGAGTCTCAGTAGAAGCACTAAACTGGGGGTACCATTCCTGAACCATGGCTCTACCCCTGCCAAGACTGAGTTGGGACTCAGTGTCCATCAGCCCCCAACAGTTTTCCAAGAGCATCAGCTAACTGGGGTCGTGGATGGGGTCAGGGTCCTCCAACGGGGTCGTGGATGGGGTCATGGGCCTCCAACATGGTCTTCTGCTGAAGTTGGGACACTTTGTCTCCATTTTGTCTCCTTTTTCCAGAGAAAAAGGGGTCTAGCTGTGCCCTGAAGACACGAAGAAGGGACATTAAGATGCAACGATGCATCCGTCTCCAGTGATGGGAGGCACCTCCAAAACACAGACCCAACTCTGGGGCTGTGGGACTCAGGCAGCCTTGGATGCCCAGATCCCCAGTGCCAAGCTGTGCTACCTGACGACCTCCTGGCACACGGATAAAGTAACAGGAGAAGCGATAAATCACTTTGGCACCTTCCCTGGGCATGTTAGCCCTTGATAAAAAACCAAAACTCGAGGGAGGGAGTCTGACGCCACACTATTCCCAGTGCATTCTGTTGCGCAGATTAATCCTTCTTGATGGAGAATTACAATTAGGGCTCCGTCTTAAGGAGATATCAGCAATCAGATATCTTATCAAATGCCACCTCAATTATTCAAATAATCCCTGGCTCTTAGATTTGGGTGCTGTTTAGGGAGAGCGGTCCGATTAATGTGCTGACACTTCCCCATCACGTCCGACATCCTCAACTTCATGTCTGATTACAAAATTTGCATTCAATTTAATTTTTTCCATCTGGAGTAAATGAATAATCCGAGTACCTACCCCAGCCTTAATTACATTTGTTAAATTAAAAACCTGGGATGTGAGAAATTTAAATGCATGTAGCTCCATGGCCAGACAAACCTGCATGTTCAACCTGCCGCAGCCCTGCCAGCTCCTGCTCCAATTTCTCTTCCTTCCCCACAGCCAGGCATCAAGGAAATTACAACTAGAAAACAAAAATTCTTTCTAAACGATGAAACAATAGATGATCTTTTGACATTTCCAGCGCTGTTTGCAAGGGAATGAGATAAAATGTAATAAATTCATATACTTCTGTGTGTTTCTTGGCTCCAGCAGCTAAAATTTCCATCTCTTTATGCAGGAGTCCTGGGGAGCAGAAATCCTTGATAATGCCAAACAATTCGACACTTTATTTTCTCTTTACTCCACACCATGCAAAACACAGGCTTCAAGCTGCCAGCTGCTGGGAGTGAAACCAGATGCCACATCCCTTTTCCATATGGAAGCAGAAATCGCCCCGTCTGGGGGGGTCCTGTGCTCCCCTCGGTCGCAGCCCTCCATGACCCCAGGGCTGCTACTGGCACACAGCAAAACCTCTCTCCAACAGCAAAAAACCACTATTTCAATGGTGTCATTTGTCATTTTTCACACTCAGCCTGGCTCAGGCCAGATCCTGGTACCATCAGACCCAGAGAACACAAAAAAAAAAATTCGCCCCAAGCCACCGCATTTCCTAATTTTAAAATACAGAAGGTAAACAGTGAGGTGTAAGTAAAACTACTGAACTTGATAATTTTTTTAAAATAAACTTAGCAGAAGCTTGCTGAATTTCCCTTCTTTTGGAGATGATGAAACTTAAAAGGCTGGAATTCATAGGTGGACTCCAAGTGGTGATGAGAAAAGTGTCCAAATAATTAAAGAAAAATTAAACACTAAATGGAAGATAAAGCATTACCAGCTCAGACCATTTTAGGAGGAATATTTCACAGATTAATTGGAAATGGGAAATGTCAAATAAATATATTTCAGTGTTGATCTAGATGTCAGCAGCAACGAAAACCTTGAGGAAAGTCTTTTCTCCACGCTCACAAAGACTGAAATAAATAATATACATGTGAGTGAGTGCAATGACAACAATCCCCCAGTCTGAGGATTGTGAGCCCAGTAATAAAACACGGTTAAAAATACTCCGGGAAAGCCACGCTTGGGTAAAGTGAGACAGGTGAGAGCAGACTCAAAAATAGTTTTCCCTTTCCTCCCAGCATGCTCACAGCTCAGACAACACTTCTGCACTCCCAGGAAGCTGGATTTGACTCCCCAACCCAAAAAAACCCCTTCAGAGGGGTGTAATAGAGCATCCCCCCAGGCACAGTGGCCATCAGACTTGGCCATCGGAGGAGGCAACTCGGATGCAGTCTAATGGACCTGTGGTTCCTCATCCTTCCTGACTTTTCTTCTGCTTTGTTTGGAGTTAACAGTTATAGTTCCGGAGAAGAAAACATCATGTTTTAGCAATGAGGTCCCCAGCGAGGCTGTTTAAAAATTAATTAGTGCCATGCAACGTATTAGCGATGAATAGTAATTTTAGCTTTTGTACCTACTTCATTGCCTTCTACATGGTTGTTATTCCAGCTTTTCCATGGTCCTCCCGGCCAACCAGGACCTATACAGAGCATACCAAGGAAATTATTGGCCGTGTCTCCTGGAAATACCCAGTTCAAGAGCAAACACACACCCCAACATGTTCTCCCTGAAGCTTTTAAATAAATTAAGGTCATATTTGCTAAGCTGGCTGGAAGGTTGGGAACCTGCTCTGCTCACAGAGGTTCCAATCATCCCAAAACGGCGGCTGTCCAAGGGTGTGAGCCTGGCTAAATGCCCCCCATAGCCCCTGAGCAACGTGGCTGTTGTGGTATGGAGGAGGCTGTGGGTCGTGGCTTCATCCAGGAGGGAGGACAGAGGTCCTCCCTCCATGGACAGACATGGGTGGAGATCACTCAACCCTGAAGACGGAGAACTCCTCCATTTCAAGGATGGAGGTCTGCCAACCCCAGATGTATCTGCCAGCCCCAAGGATGAAGATTCTCCTCCAAACCCAAGAAAGAAGATCCTCATGTCCCAAAGATGGAGATACACTCCCAGCTCTGAAGGTGAAGATGCTGAAGCCTCAGGGATGGAGCTCCACAAAGCACAAGGAAGAATCCACCTAACCCCAAGGCTGGGAATTCCCCCAGCCACAAGGAAAGGGGACCTCCCAACACTGCAAATGGAGATCTCCAAAACCCAAGGATGGAGACTCACAAACTTCAAGGATAGAGCTCCTAACCCTGAGTATGGGGATCCACCAACCCTGACGATGTAGATGCTCAAAACCCAAGGACCCTCACAACCCTGAGGATGGAGATCCTGCAGACTCTAAGGATGGACATCCCCCAAGAATGGAGAACTTCCAAGGAGAGAGAAATCCCCTCCAGGACAAACCTAAGGATGCAAACCCCATCTTCCCCAATCCCATGGAGGGCAATCACCCCCTGGGACATCAGTGGCTGAAGTCTTCACCCCAGACTGCACGGAGCAGGACCTGGGGGCATTACCCTGGTCTGGTAATGGCCACCTCCCAAACCGCAACCCCAGACGAGCCACCAGTGCGCTCCTTTTGGCAGTGAGCGAGGCAGCAGGGACCAAGGAACCTCGCTGTGCCGACTGCCTTCAGGTGGATTGCGGAGCTAAGGGGAATTTGCTGGGACATCTGGAATATATTCGTTTTACGGCATGTTTCATATCACAGACAGGTACTTTGAAGCAGTTAAGTGGTAGCAGGGCAGCACGTCCCCATGGGTGGGCTGCGGTTTGTGCTTTCAGCCCGAGCTGCACCAGCATGACAAAGGGGCTGGGGAGACAGAGCTGACGTTTTCCAAACAGCTTTGTGCCTCTGGGGGCAAATCCAGCAAGAAATTAAAACCCAAAAGGCC
Organism: Gymnorhina tibicen; assembly: GCA_013399875.1. Taxonomy (NCBI): domain Eukaryota; kingdom Metazoa; phylum Chordata; class Aves; order Passeriformes; family Artamidae; genus Gymnorhina; species Gymnorhina tibicen. The sequence continues at coordinate 138,443 of VXAZ01008308.1, read as the reverse complement.
GGAAAAAAAAGAAAAAGACAAAGAAAAAAAGAAAGAAAATGATCCCCACATCTAAGTGATGTTGATCCCCACATCAGGCTATTAACAGGCCCATCACAAATTGTAAATGACTCAGATAAATTAAATGGCTTAGCAACTGTGAGGAAAGGCCCTTCTGAAGATTCATTTGTTTTGCGGAAAAGAAATTATTCGGGAATTTAAAATCTTTTCCAGCAGCTTGACACAGACACCCTGTCAAGCCCACATGTTGATGCTCACGCAGCCCTGGTAGGCAGTCAGCCCTGAAAGGAAAAGTCAGAGAATCAGAGAATCCCAGGATGGTTTGGGTTGGAAGGGATCTTAAAGATCATTCATTCCAACTCCCTGCGATCAGCAAGGACCCCTTCCACTGTCCCAGGCTGCTCCAAGCCCTGTCCAGCCCGGCCTTGGACACTGCCAGGGATCCAGGGGCAGCCACAGCTTCTCTGGGCTCCCTGTGCCAGGGCCTCAGCACCCTCACAGGGAACAATTTCTTCCTGATTTCTAAACCTCCTCTCTTTCAGTTCAGTGCCATTAAAGTCCTCCGCGAGCATCCAAAAGCAGGGGGGTGCAGGCGTGTTCCTGCTGGCGAGCCACTAACGAGGCTGTGCCTCCTCCTAGCAAAACTATTAAACGCCTCAACCAATGAGGAGGTCTGAAAATGGGATGATTTGACCCAAAACGTCCCCATGCTGAGGGAAAGCCGGCAACTGAGCTGCAATTAAAAAAGAAAGGGGGACAGTAACACGGGGCAAGAAATTAGGGTTGCAACCCTGGGTGCAGTGAGGTGCAGCGATGCCCAAACCTGCAGTGATCCCCCGAGGCCTACTGAGCTGCAGTGATTTACCCCCCAAAGCAGGGAGCCACTGCTTTCCTCCCGTGTTAATTCATGAAATTCATGCATTAAACCTACCTGACTTCAGAGGCAAAGCCCAACTCCCCATTCACAGCCCTTTTAGCTCATGCAAAATTGAGGGGTTTTTCACCTTCAGACGCTATTTCGCCGGCAGCAGCAACTCAAAACCCCTTTTAGTGGAAGTTCAGAGGTATAAAAGATGCAAAACACCCCTAAATTATTCACATGGTGTTTCAATCAAAGCCGCACTATGGGATAAAGGGAAGGATCTGGTGACCCTGGGGATGTCTCCCCATTCCTGTCTAGATAGAAAAACCCTTCTTGTATTTATTGGGGAGAAGTGAATGGGGGAGAGAATAAAATAAAAAGGTTTCCTGTATCCAGAAAGGGCTGGAGAGTGAGGAATGCAAGAAGTATCCATTTTTCAGGTGCATCCAACCAGAGAATCCTGGTTGCATTTGCCCTTTGGCAACACTGAAGCTTTTCCAAACTTTTATAGCACCAGAGGAGTAAAATTAAAGTGAGGCATGGGAAGAGAAACTGCTAACCAAGAAATCCAGCAGGAAGGGATGGAAACAACCAAAAAAAAAAAAAAAAAGGAACATTAATAGGAAATTCTAGAAAAATAATAATCTTGTATTTCAAATACGGGAGGTTTTCAAAAAGGAAAAGACTTGGAAGATATTTTTTCTTCCATTTTTTTCCTCTCTGTTTTGCTTCTTTCTGTTTCACTGAGCATCCAGGTGCTCCTGAGCTGAGATTTCCATTTCTCCGGCTCCTTCTTGGGGCAAAACCCCAACAGCCCAATACAAAAAAAACCCCAAAGCCCAATCCCAAAAGTAGGACACCAAGCCCTGCTCAATACAACCTCAGTTTGAGGCTTGCTAATTACCCGGTAATAGTATTTATATGCTGCCGGCGCACTCGGAAATGCAGCTCCCAGTAACCGAGGTCAGCATCAATATTAATGTCCCAGCTTGACTCTCCATATGCAGGGACCAACGAGAGACAAAACAACCACCACAGCAAAGCGAAAAGAGGGGCAGAAAATGAATTTTAAAAGTATTTTTCTGTGTTTGGGTAGGAAGGGAGTGCTTGAGATTAAATGAGGGGAGCAGCAATAAGAGCAAACACAAGTTCCCATCTCTGAGGCATAAATCTTCCAGCAGTGCAAAATTTTTCGCCATCCATGCGCCCTTCCTCAAACTTTGAGTTTCCCCACAGGTAGGAACAGGCCAAAAAACCTCTTCTATCTTGTGATGGGAATAGATTTCTAAAACTCAGGGCCTTCCCCTAGCCAGTTACTCTTAAGACGATGGGCTTCAAATATTCACCCCTGCAAAATTCAGTCCTCTTCTGGTTGCTCGTGCAAAACCCCAGGCTTTGGGTTGGCTCAGCTGGAAACAACCTCCCGAGAAGTGCTTTTTTTCCAGTGATAATTCGACCCCTGAGTAACAAGGGAGCATATCCCCCCCCAGATTCAATATTATATTGCATGCAAATGTACACAGAGTATTCGTAGAAATGTGACCACGCAGGGCACGGTGTGGGTCGCACACACGTCCCAGCAACACTCCATAATTTGATTAAAAACTGTCTTTTCCTAATAATTTCTACGCAAAGACACTTATCACACCAGGAGCATTAAGGCAGAGTTTAAATGGAGTTAATAAACTACTAATAGCCTGCAGTAAGGCTGTGATAGATTTGAGCTGCATGTGACCAGTACCCCTTGGCACCAGGTGTTACTACCAATGTCCGTGCTCGGTGCACATCAGAAAAAACCAGAGGTCTTCCATGAAAAATGCAGTTCCGGGAAATCTGATGTTTCTCCTGGAAAGATGCATGTTTTCAGGATTTTTTCCATCAAAATGAAAGCTGGCAGTTGAAGAGCGAGCATGGATGTGGCATTTACTCAGTGGAGCGTCAGGTGCGGTGTCAACCCACACCACTGACACGCTAATTCACCTTGATTAGTACTGAAAGAAAATGAACGGAAGCCATAAAGTGCATGCCCAAGATTTCAACATTAAGACGTTCCCAGATCATCATTTTGCGATACTTTCTTTCCAATGCAGTTTGAGAACTTCCTTATTTTTAGTCAAATTCCAAGCAAGAAAAGGGCAAATTGTGGAAGGAATGTGAAAATAGATGCTCTACTTCCCTCACCAACTGTGGTTATGAAGCCTTTACTGACACATTTTGAGCTGTTCTCAAACAACATCAGCGAGTAACACTGACCCTTCGGAGAAGACCCAGCTCTGTTCTGATGACTACAGCAGCAGCAGGTAACACATTAACCCTTCCAAGATCCCGTTAATGACTACAATGGCAAAGAGTAAAATGTTGATCCTACAGAGAAGACCCAGCCCTGCATTGATGACTACGCTGTGTAGAAGCAGGACTCAAGCCAACTGCCTAAAGACTGCCATAAAAATCAAATGCTACTATTAAGTGATTTCAGATATTGCAAGAAATCCCCACAGACTAATTATAACCTCGTTTGGCAATTTGGGTGGAAAGCGCACTCTGCAGTTGTAGCCTTGGCCATCAATTCTGGTCAAAATTGAGAACTTTCTAAAGAGCCATTGTGCGACCCAGTGGAAATGGCAATTTTTCATACGGAATTTTTCCCAAAGCTTAAATCGCCTCTTTATTAAATATTTCTTAGTTCTAACTTGTGGAGACAGGCTGTGAGGTCTGTTCCAGGAGGAGCAGTCTGTGAGAAAAATTCAGAGGGAAAAAAAGTGAGGACTCGAGATGCTGATCGGCACCACCAGAGGACCCAGAGATAAACCCCAGAACTGGAGGGGTTTGTTTTTCTTTATTGGGGTGATGAAAGAAGAACCATGAGAAGGAGTAACACCTTCTTCCACCTCCTCCAGCTGCAGGTGGTCACCACCTTTTGGGCATTCCAACCAAAACCCTGACAATCCACTACAAGGCTCTTCCCCACCACTTCCAAGGCAGATGAGTGAAAGGAGAGCGCCTTCCTCCAACCTCTCCATCAGCATCAGAGGAAACACCTAAAACCACACCTGGCAAAACCCTCCCTGCCTTTCCCCTCCCCAGCAGCTGCTTTCCCCAGAGGATCCTCCAAGATGTCCAAAACCCGCTCAAAATCACGACCTGCCTAACAAATAACTGAAATCAAACAAGAAATTGAGTTAATTAATAAATTGGGAACTGCTGGAAGTCAACACGCCGCACAACCAGCTTGCCACAGGCCGCCCGTGCCAGACACGGCTGCTTTATCGTGCTCCGTGTTTTCCCCCTCTGGTTTACCACGAAATGGGAGCTGCAAGGACCGAGAGAAATAAGAGTAATTTTGAGGGTTGCTGCAGCTTTTCAGCTCTCTGATGAGATATTATTGGCTGATCTCCTACACAGCTGCTCCGTGCTGAATAGACACATCCCACCTCCAATGCCGTTGGCCATCAACCAGTGTGGGAATAAATGCAAGTTTTGGGTTTTTGGGTTTTTTTTCAGATGATGTGAATTATTTGGGGATTTTTTTTTTTTATTTTTGGCTAAGGAATACGTGGTGATTTATCCAAAACTGCATTTAGATGGAAAAATCCCTTCTTTGCTGTCTCATCCCTACCTAAGTGGGCAGCTGCGAGTGGTCCAGCGTGGTGACCACCACCCTACAGCAAAGTGGGTCAGGACTATTTAGTACCAAAAACTGGGGGGAAACATTTTATTTCTTCAGCGATAAATGCTCCTTTTCCCAAAGTGCTAGCTCAGAATGGAGAAAAACATTCAGTTTTGAAATGCCTCAATGAAATTTAATTTTTGGTTTGAATCAACAGCTTCACTCAGTGCCATTTTAATGCTATTTTATGCTGAAATGTCAATTGGAAACTAACATTTTAAAATGTCAAAACATTTCACGTCTGCAGACGGTGCCGATAGTTTTTTGCTTCCATGTGTCCAAACAGAAAACGCTTTTGGAATTTCATCATGGAAAGAAAAAAAAAATTTTTTTTATATATATATGTACATAAATCAATATTTTGACTTCTTGGAATGAAAACAAAGTTAAAATATAATATTTCCTCTAGGATGCAAACAATATTTTCTGACAAGCTGTACTCACCAAAAAGCAATCTGAGCCAAATGTTTGCTACCACGGTCTGTTATAGCTTGATGGAAAGAAAAGGAGATTTTTGATATTGTAGGCTCTCTGAACCCTTTTTTTGCCAGTTATTTCCAGGATGCAGGAAGCTCCTTCCACCACACAGAACCATTTCCAATGCACTGATTTTCCTTAATAGTGGGGAAAATAGCCTCAAAAAAATGATGGTTTTTCTCCTCTAGAAAAGGAGAACTGGGGGGGGGGGATTTGAATTTTGGGGCGATTTTCCCCGTATTTTGCACTGATGACACCTTACCCCCACCAGTTGGGGGGAACTGGGGAGGAAATGGAACTGGGAGGTTTTTACTGCGCTCACGCCGGCTGCAGGGAACACGTGCACAGAGCGTGGGGGTTTTATCCAATATAAATGCAATTATCCAGTGATTTAACCTTTTAAATTCCTGTCTTGCCCATGCGTTACCAAAAAAAAAAAAACAAATGGAAAAAACATAGGAAAAGAAAGCAAACAGAAGCCAAGCCATCCAGGGCAGTCACAGTAAAAAAACCAGAATTTTACTTGTTTTCCTGGTTCCAGGGGCAGGGTGTAAACACAGAGCATTGTAAAATGGGGTGAAAACTGGTACTTTTGGAACCATTATTGGCCAAGTTTCTCGTTCCAAGTCTCTCAGCTCCATCATCCTCGACAGCACAGCTCGGCCACCCTCCATCACCTTTACATCTCCTCCAAATTTCTATTTTTCTCATTTTTTTTTTTCCTGAGCCCAGGCTACAGCCCCGCGCGGGGAATAAGCGCAATTATCTCGTCTCGCCACATTTTTCCAGCTCTGCCTGAGGTTTAATTAAAGCCAAGTGAAAAACACAGAGGAGCAGCACTGGGTTCTGATATCGCCCCACCACATGCGGCGGGGAGAGGGGGAAAAATGGGGGGGAAAAAAAAAACATAGGGGAAAAAAAAAAAAGGAAAAAAACCCCACCCCCTTCATCGTCGACTTTTTAATTTAGCAAACCTTCCTGGATATTGCTCCTTTATCACATTTCCTTTAAAAAAAACCCCATATAAATATCTATATATGTAGCTATGCAGGCGCCCATGAATATATGGACACTAGGACACGCACGCACCCTGTCTCTATAAAAATATATATATATAAATGCAGCCTAATCCCCTGTAATCTCCTTGAATTACACCTCAACCACCCTCCTCACAGGTGACCTTTCCACAAAAGGCTGTTTCTATGCCAACAGCATTGTTTGAGTCAGGCAAGAGAAAAAATACGGCACAATAATCTGTAATTTTTCCTTAATTCAGTGTTTTCACCCATGGTTAGGAGCCAGTTGATGCTAGAAACACCCTGGTCACAGGAAAAAAACATTAAAAATTAATTCATATCTAGGATTTGAATATTGAGGGAAGAGCGCAGTAACCTTGACCCAATTTAGATTTTGACTAAATTTCTGGAATTTTTTTTCAGTGAAATTCCCCTCACTTGGGGGTTTAGGAGCAAAATCCTACAGTTTTAAGGCCCTTTCCAGCTTAAAATCTGCATTTCTCTCTCCCGCTCCATCTCATCTCGCCAACACAATCCACAGGTATTGGTTCCTACCAACAAGTCCAATTACGGGAAAGTCAGAAAATCTCAATTTTTTTTCCATTTTTACTGTGTTTTGGGAAATTCCACCAAGTAGCTCATCTCCAGCGGGGGATAAAAAAATAAAGTTACAATGCATAACAGATCTGAAAAGCTTGAGAAATTGTTCTAACATGCAACAAGCCAGTGAACAACATCAGGTAAAAAGTGGTTATGAGATTTGACTGAGAAAAAGCAGCTCAGTATAAATAATTTTCCAGAGAAAAAGACTCTTTTGGGTCTAGATAACGTTACTGCATTTAAAATTTGGGATATTTTCCCTCACTTTTTTCACTTCCTGGAGTTCCAGCTCAGCCCATAAAGCTCATCCCCAAGCAGAGCATCTAACAACGATACAGAGAAAGAAAAATTAGATTTTTCCAGCACAAGTTTTGGGGTTTTGGTGTATTTTGGAGGGCGGCACAAGGACCCAATGACTGTTGGGTTGAAGCATCCCCAAAATCGTCTTTGTCTGGCTCGTTGAGAGAGGGACAACCTCCAGATCCCTGCATATTCTTCTTATTGGCTGGTGGGGATTTATTTCTGTTTTTCTTCTGACCCAACCCCAACATCTTCATGGGTCCCAGGAGGGAAAATATTTCCCAACAGATCCATCTCACAAGCGCTGAACCAAGAGGATAAAAATACCGGTTGCCATGGGAACATAAACTCTGGGGTTTGAAAATACCAGAATTAAACCTTACACTAATTTCAATTCTTAAATCCCTGGTTTTGCATCTGTGTTTTGGTGGGTTTGAGGGTTTTGGAGCAAAAAACCTCAATTTCAAGACCTCTGCCTGGGTTTAACATCCTTACAGGTATTTTCCCACAGCTGGATGCATCCCCAAGCCAGGAGTAAATTCATAAATTTTAAAATTTTAAGTCCAAATTAAATTTAAACTAGAAATTATTTTCTAATTTAATAACAACTTTATAATTTAACAATATACATTGTTTTCTAATTCAATAATCTAGCTAAGTTTTAAATTAAAAACCAGGGTTAGTCCCAGCTTGTGGAATCACCTCTCACCATCCAGCCTTGGAATCTGCCCCAGGGATACTTCAAGGCACCGGGGATGAGTTGATCATCCAGGGCCAACAGATACAATATCCATTTCTGCATCTTAAAAAAAGAAAAATGCTTCTGAGATTTAATTTTATTTTCTCAAAATACGCTGCAATCAGTTAAGAAATAATAAATAATAGCAATCAGGCCCCGGCGCTAATGATGCTCAGGCAGAGAATCCCCTGTTCAGTGGCAGCAAGAGCTTCAAGCGGGTTTAAAGCAACTTTTGGAGTTGGTGTTGAGCGAAATTGCTCAGCCCAAATAGGGAAAAGCCACACTCAAAGGAAAATAAATAGTGCTTTACTTATTAATAAGGAGTAAATTTGGGATCACAAGCACAGGGATTGGTCACCTAGGGGAAAGCTGAGTGATAATAAAAGGATCATGAGTTAGAAGGGGACGTCAGTATTCCTCATCATAAAGGAAGATTCCGACCATTAAACTTGAGTTTCCAAAGGAAAAATGGAAGAGGGAATCCACTCCCAGTATCAGAAAAACACAGAGTTACTGCAACAACAACAAACTTACTCTACAGCAGCACCGGAGGAGTGCTGAGGGCTGGAAGGGTTTGCCATGGGATGCCATGGGTTTGTTTGGTGTTCTCCCAACACGACCCCGCGTGTTTGGAGCTTGGCAAGCGCTGAATCAGTTCAACCATCTCCGTACCAAGGGTTAAGTTTCCTGCACAATTCAGGCTGATGCTTTGGACTCCCCCCGGTCCCAGCCGCAAAAACTTCAGGTGACAGAGACAACGTGGCGCCCTGGTGTTGCCACAAACAACCGTTCCCACTGTCTTTTCTCCCAAAACGGGGGAGTGCTGCGTCATTTCATTTCTCTAGAGGACCAAGCCACAGTCCTGCTGCATTTTGAGCAAATCCTGGTTTGGGGCGCTGTGGATGTTAGTGGGACACTCCGTCGGGTGTAGGAGCAACCGCGGGGATTTGGGGATTTACTTACCCAGGCGACGCTTCCCTTTGGCAGCAATGTCCCCCCAAACCCCCACAAACCGGGGGGAAAAACAAGCCTCTGGGCCCAAAAAGGGTGGTTTTCACCTCCAATTCCTAGCTGGGAGAGGAGGCCTGGCTGTTTGCATGCCTCCACATTAAAAAAAAAAAAAAACAACCACCATGAAAAAGCAAAAGAAAAGCAAAGCAAGAAAAAGGGGAGGAAAAGCACAACAAAAAAGCGAGGAAAAGGTGTGGGGGGAGAGCAAGGAGAAGCGAGCAGAGCAAGGAAAGGCGGAAAAAAAAAAAAAAAGCGAGCAAAAAAAAGCCAGCTCGTTGGTGCAGTTTGGGAAAAAAGAGGTTGGAATCAGGCTCGCAGAGCAGCTTTCCCATCGCCCCACAATCCCTCGCTGGCCCCCAGTGGGCTTGTGCAAACAGCATCGGGGCGGCGAGCGGCCGGCGCTGGCCGCGCTCCTCCGGGCTGGGGTTTTAAATAAATACGGGAAAGCAGCGGCAGTGAGGGGCAGGGGGAGAGGCTGGACCCCCGTCCCGGCAGGGAATCCGCGCCTGGAGGATGCCGAGAGGTGGATTTGGGGGGGATCTGTTTTGCCCGCATGTGCGGAAAAATGAGATTTTTCTCCAGGTGGCACAGGAAGGGTAAAGTTGATTTGCAGGGGCAAAGGGAGTGGATGGATTGTATATGGTATATATACGTATATTTGGAATGAATCCGGGGTTTTTTAGCGATCCAGGCAGAAATTCAAGGTATGGTCATGGCAGAGGGAGAGGGGAGGCCACCACATCACCTAATGCCACTATATATCTTATATTATATATTTTACATCACATATCATGTTATATATGTTTTATATTCTGGATTACATTTATAGAAGTTCAGATATTCTCTAGCATGACATGTTATAAATGTTATATGTATTACAGGTTACATGATACATTAGAGTAATATGTATCAGTTATCATTCCAATAATAGATTCTACATTAATCTATTTTATACCAAATTACATTATACTTATTATAAAATATGGGAACAATAAATTATTTCATCTCTATTATTTCCTTACGTGGTTATATATCTATGATGTAATGGGAATAGCATATATTACATATTACTCTAATGTATATTATCTATCATTCCCATATATTATTTGTCTGATGTGAGATGTATCAAATACATGGATTTATACACATGTGAGCTTCAGTGTTTTCTTGGGTATTTAGTGGGGAAAAGGTCTTTTCCCACTGGAACCACTGGAAAAGCACTGCAGAACACGGATTTGGGGGGGTGGGGATGTGGCCCTTGCACAACTGGCAAGGGAAGATGCTGACAGCTGTTTGCAACCCCTGGCACTGAACCCACCTCTCTCCCCCCACAAAACTCCACCGCATCATTTCAGGGATGCTTTCAGTGGCAAAAAAAATTTTAAATTCCCCTTACTGAGCATCAACCTCACAAAAAGGAGCTGAAATTTGGTGCCTTTCCCCACCCCGAGTTTTTACCTGGACCTGGTTTTCAGCCCATCCCAGCTAAAAAAGAAGTCAATAAAGTGAAGATGAAAAGCTATTTATTAGGATTGATAACAATCATTAAAACTGGCTGGGTAGGAAAGCACAATTCTGCTCCAGAGAAGGAAGAGGGAAAAATGCAAATTCTGCATGAAAAGAAGATATTTCCCTAATCGCCCCAATCAAACGCTGGTGCAATTATCTGTGGCCAACCCAACGGGTTAAAATTATCCTCTTCATCTCCGGACACAGTGAGGAGCCGAAAAAATGTTTCATTTTAATAAAAATGAAATCTGGACCCTGCAGAAAGCAGCTTCGCTAATGACGTGTTTACACAGAAAAAGACAATTTCTATTTAATGGTGATTACTAGAGAGAAGAAATTAAACTTCCCAGAGTCTGTGGGTTAGGGATAATGGGAAGAAAGTTATCGAGGGTGCGTAAATCAGGAGAGCTGTATGTGGGAACGGCCACGCGTGAGGACAGCTCAGCGCACACGGCTCCGCTTCGCCGGCTCGTAGCGGGCAAAAAGGGATGCGTTTTGCTATGCAGATTTATGTGCCTGCGCGTTTGCATATATGCAAATATCCGCGCGCTGCAAATGTGCAACGGCACGGGGGAAACCGGGAACTGTGCGCGGCGTGCAAGCGCGCACCTGGAAACGCACGTGGAAACGGGCGCGCCCGCACGTGCAAACAGGCGGAGGCAGAGCCCGAGCGGCCAGTGCACGTCTGTGAGCAGGCCAGGGCAGGTGGCCACGCGCACAGAAACGCAAAAACGCCCGAGGAACGCGCGCGGGCAAACGCGAACGCGCGTGGGACACGCGTGTGCAAGCACGCGCGCAAGCACGGAAATGCGCCCGCAAAGCTGGAGCCGCGCGTGCCAACGCGCCCGCAGCCACACGGCAAAATCCATCCTCCCTGCACCCCCCGCTGCCCGGGCCCTGCGCCGCACTCCTGGGTGTCTGGGGGGATCTTGGGATCCCGCTTCAGAGTTTAAAAAGTGCGAAATAGGGTGTGGTCGTGAAGCCGTGCCAAAATTCCAGTTTTTGGCTCCCCACGTGAGCGGTGCAGATCCTTCCTATTCACTGTATTTATTTAATAAATTTTTAATTATCGTTCTCTTTTGAAATTATTTTTCTCAGGATAAAAAATTGTTACATTTCTTTCCAAAGAAGCCAAGACAAGATCTTTTCACACCCATCTCCTGCCTAGGACGAATTAAGTTTCAGGGTTCCTCTTTGTGCCAGAGCCATCTCCACCCCGCGCCGACCTGTGCAAACCCATCCTGGGGCAAAATCACTCCAGCGTCAGGCTTTAATGTCTGCTCCTTTCTAGAGCGGAGCAAACATCTGCAGAACAAGCCCAGATGCGAGCCGTGTTCCCCCCCTCCTTCAGGAATTTCAGCTCCGAGGCACATAATAAGGCAACGTCTGGGATGGTTTAATAATAGCAAAATTAAAATCGCTCCCGAAGCAGAGTGAAGGGCACACTCGCGAGGAGGTTTGCAAAACAAAAACGAGCCCTGAGCTGGAGTCTCGGGGGAACAGTTGGATCAGAGGAACAGTAAACAACGCACAGAAATGCAACTTAATTATCTTTACAACCCGGCTACGCAACCGGCTGCCGCAGTTTTCCAGGGATGTGGGAGCAGAGAGGTGCCGGCATCCCCACGCTGAAGCTGGAGCATCCCCAAAAAGCCAGAGAAAAAAAGGATTCTTTTTGCAAAGTTTTGCTTGAATTTTCAGTCAGGAGCTGAAAACGGCAGGGCTGATGTGGGATTGGAGATGCTCATCCTGACTTGTTATTCAGCCAGGTAAAACTCAACTTGTTGGCAATTTTTTGCTCATTTTTTTTAAGAACAAACTCTTGGCTTGACCTCGTCAGGTCTCACTGCATACACGACCACCACGCTCCCTGCATTAACACCAGCTGGGGAACTGCTACCCCTCTCTCACCAGGATGCTCTCCCATGAAAAACTGCTGCAAAAAATGGGAATGGGCAGAAAAATGCCCATTTATATATATATTTTTTTTATATATATAAGCTGAAAATTGAGTTAATTTAAACTGAGGATGCTGACGAGGAGCAAAGTGATGTTTGAAATCAAAGCATGGGAATGGTATCAAGCCTGGGATGCTGGAAAGGACCAAATCAAGGATGCTGAGTAGGATTAGTTCAAGGATACAAGAATCAATCCATGGATGTTGGCTCTTACCAAACTAAAACTTCCAGCTAAATACAAAATGAGGATGCCCACAAGGGCCAAAGCAAGGATCTGGCTAAGATCACACCAAGGATGCTCACTGCCTGCTGTAGATCAGGGTCAAGAACATCCAAGGAACCTGAAGGTGCATAAATCCTGAAGGTGCATGGAACCGGGTAAGATGCATCCACTGGATGCATTTCCTGAGGGAAAAGGCAGAGAAAGTGGTCGAGCCACTGTCCATCATATTTGAGAAGTGGCAATCTGACGAAGTTCCCACTGAACGGAAAAGGGGAAATAGAACCAGAGGAGAACTTGGGGTGCTGGTGGGTGAGAGCTGGACAGGCCCTGGCCCAGAACCCCCCCTGTGCTGGGCTGAGCCCCCAGCGTGGGCAGCAGGGAGGGGGGGATTGTGCCCCTCTGCCCCACTCAGGTGAGACCCCACCTGCAGAGCTGCCCCAGCCCTGGGGCCCAGCACAGGGAGGACCTGGAGCTGCTGGAACCGGTCCAGAGGAGGCCACAGAGCTGCTCCAAGGGCCAGAGCCTCTCTGGAGCCAGGCTGGGAGAGCTGGGGGTGCTCACCTGGAGGAGAGAAGGCTCCAGGGAGAGCTCAGAGCCCTTCCAGTGCCTCAAGGGGCTCCAGGAGAGCTGGAGAGGGACTGGGGACAAGGGATGGAGGGACAGGACACAGGGAATGGCTTCCCACTGCCAGAGGGCAGGGTTAGATGGGATATTGGGAAGGAATTGTTCCCTGTGAGGGTGGGGAGGCCCTGGCACAGGGTGCCCAGAGAAGCTGTGGCTGCTCCATCCCTGGACATGTACCAGGCCAGGCTGGACAGGGCTTGGAGCAGCCTGGGATAGTGGAAGGTGTCCCTGCCCATGGCAGGGAGGTGGAACTGGATGATCTTTAAGGATCCCTCCAACCCAAACCACTCTGGGATTCTGTGACAGTTAAAATAAAACCAGAGATCCTGGCTGGGCCCAAACCAGGGATGTCAGCTGGGATCAATCCAGGGATGCTGGCTTGGAACCAGCCAAGGCCACTAGCAGAGCAAACTGAAGATGTTAGCCAGGACCAAAGCAAAGACACTGGCTAAAAGCAAAGCTCAGCAACTCTCCATTTTCGTCCAACTTTTTAAAAAGTGCTGATTTTGATGTCTCCCAGGCTGCCAACAGCCTGGCAAGGTCCTGCACCGCTCCACAGCCCCTCCGGCGAGGCAGCAATGGGTTTTTTTATTAACCTGACTGAACTAGCTGGGAAAAACAGAGACATTTTCTGGCACAGTTTGGATCACAAAAGGTCCAGCCCGCTCCTGGCTCCAGAGCTGAGGGCAGCCTGGGGCTGTCTGCATCCCTCTGCCTGCATGGTACAGGCATGCCTGGAAGTCAGCTCAACTCCCCAGAAGCCCAGGGGCTATTTCTACCCGTGGTGTGCTTTTTCTGCAAAAATCATTTGTTGCTTCCGTTTAACTCATGACACAGCTCGAGCACATAAATTCAGCGACATTTTGCTCAAAAAGTGCTTTTCATCGAAACTATCTTGCAAAACACACTGCTAATAACTCCTGCACCAAGGGTTTGGTTGTTAAAATGGTGATGCTCCTTTTCAAGGGATATTCAGCTCTTAACTAAGGTTTCCAGCAACCCCAAACCAACCAAACCCTTCCTAAAATTCCATGTTTAGTTCCTGAGCTCACCAGAAAACCTCAAGATTTGGGTGTTTTTTGGGGCTTGGGGGTTTTTTTGACACCTGTCTGTACTGGCAGATCAGATGTCTGAAGCACAGAGTAATCCAGTCTTTACCCAACTTCAAAAATAAAACTTTTTAAAAGCCTCATGCTTTGAAATTCAGTTCACTGCTCTTTTTTTTTCTTTTGTATTTTAAAAAACAGGTGTTTTTTCCTAGAAACATAAAATTTTTCACCGCTCCCTTGGCACACCTGAGCTAGATTTAACCCTCAGAAGTAACGCTAGCAAAGAGAAAGCTGAAAAAAATCGTGGATTTCCTGCAAACCTAAAATCAATGCAACAGCTGGAGGAAAAACCCAGTCCCCAACCACCCACCCAAATTACACCCAGTTTCCAAACTGGACAGCAAATAATTCCTCTGTTCAGCTTTGAAGACAAAGAAGCCACATTACAGCATTTTTCTGCCCTGGGATGAAGATAAATTAAGACCTAGGTGTTGCTAAAGCCCCATTTGATGCCGCATCCTAAAAAGTTATTAATTGCAAAATGGTTTTCTAATTACTTTAACAAGGATGCAGCCCTGACAGGGTGAGATGTGATGCTCTGCAACCACTCCAGCCTCTCTTTTCCACGCGTTTAAGTGCTGTAATGTCACAGTCCAGCACTGGGGAAGTTTGGGTCACAGTTAGACGAGCTTTGTGCTTAATGAGGGGCGCCTAATTAAAGTTGGGAAGCGCTGACTTCGTCAGGAGACCCTGCATCAAGCCTGTCCTAGGTTTTTTTGGGAAGTGAGCATCCCTGGCTGTCTGGTCACTCATCCCAGAAAGGTCACGCCCGCAATAATTCAGGATTTTGGCTCATCAGGTTGCAGCAGCCTGGCACCATCCCGAAATAATCCCAAATAATATCCTGAATTATTCTGATGATTAAGATGGTGCTTGCATTCCCAGAGAAGGAAAGGCACGTGGAAAGATACGGATGCTCTTAAAAATCTTTGGAAATACAGAAGGCCGAAAGCTTGAAGGGGTGCAACCCCCAAACCCAGATGTTCAATATAATGAGGATGAGGATGCTCGAAAAATAAGGATGAAGGCAATGGTGCACATCCACCCTGGCCGGGTGCCAGGTGACGAGGAGCCCCAAAAGGACAGGGCGAAAATTAGCAAGAGCAATCAAGGAACCGAAACGGAGACCTGGTGGCATCCGGCGCTGGGTTAATGGAGCTCTGCAGCAGCAGCTGGCGGCCGCTTTGGCAAAAACTCCAGGATTTTGCCCCAAATGAGATGCTAAAACACACGGCTTCGAGCATTGTCCAGCCCAAGCTGCCACCGCTGTCGTTGCCCTCAATATTGCCATCCCAATTTTAGGTGCTTTTCTGCTTTCTAAACCTCACGTGGCAGCTCCAGACGATGAAATCAAACCTGAGGTCTCCCCATCAGGAGTCACCCCAGTTTTGCAAAGGCCACCACAACCTTTAGACAGTTTCAGAAGGTGCCTAAAAATGGCATTTTTCCAGGAAAAATACCCCCACACACACAGTGCTGGAAGGTAAGGCTTGGAGGTCAGGTAGTGTCTCGAAAAGATACATTTTGCAGGTTTTTAAATGAATTTTCTCTCCTTCTATCTCCTAGGCGGAGTAAGGGTGAGCAGCTCGTGGGTGGGAACGGCACGTGGGAATTTCTCACGGCTCCTGGAAGGATACGCAGTTCAATATTTCCACTACTACGAGGCAAGAGCCACATATTCACATCGAGAAACCCTTGTTCCTGTGTCCAAAATTATTCTTTTCTTTTCTTTTTTTTTCCCTTTTTCCCTCACGGGGCACAGGCAGTTTTTGGGAGAGACACCAGATGTGTGCAAGGCTGAGCTACAGGAAACCACGGGATACGACGACCAGTGAAGGATGCAGTGCTGGTCAAGAGGTGCTCAGAGGCATTTTGAAATTAAAAAAGGGCTTTTCCTCAGATAATACAAGATTTGCTCCCCTGGTTTGGTGGGCAAATCCATATTCCAGTGGTTTAACACCCGGAAGAGTTGGAGTTCTCCAGCATGATGAATATGCAAAGAGCAGCATCCAAGATAAAGATAACTGGATTATATTATATATATATATATTTATATATATACTTTAAAAGAACATTTATATACCTATCCTATACATATAAAGACAGAGGATATTGGGGGGGAGAGAGAGAGGATGTATATAGAGAAAGAGGATGTATAGAAAAAAGATACGTATATATTGGATTAATATATTGGATATATTATACTATATATTTCCAATGGATATAATATTAAATTGATACAATAGTGTGGCTATAAGGATATAAATATCCAGTGCGTTCATATAATATTTCCAGTATATATACAATATATTCAGTGTATATCCTATATAAATTTATGCCAGATATACATACATACAGACATACATACATA
>VXAZ01008308.1:100897-119919 GCA_013399875.1 Gymnorhina tibicen | reverse complement strand
TTTTTTTTTTTTTTTTTTTTGCCCACAGAGCTGGAGCTGGGAATCCATTAGCCTTTAATGAAGTGAAACCCTCATCTTGCCGGAGCCACCTCATTTAGCGCAATTGTTTCGCAGCCATTACGGAAAGACAATTACAAGGAAGCGGCGAGAGTAATTGGAAATGCTGGCAGGAGTTGGGCGAAATGATAATAAATAAAAATATTCCCCCTAATAAGCTTGCCAGGAGGGGGGTGGGCTGGAGAAAATCAACATAATTAGAACTGAACCTCGGTGAGGAAAAACAGACAGCGGGGTGGCGAGCGCTCGGCATGGAGGAGTGGGGGGAAAAGTGGAGAAAACTTCATGTTTTTACTCAAAAACCAGCAGGAAAAAAGACTTTTCCCCACCTGTACGCAGCTATCAGGAGCAAAAAATGGTTGGAATGGGAGATGCTGTCCACAGGGATGCTCGTGATGCTCCTCCATCACCTGTTCCAGGCTGGAATTAAAGCCAAGAAAAAGCTTAAAAGTGAGATGGTTTTGCTCACAGGACGTCATCGAGGAGCATCATCGGGTAACAGGAACTTCTCCTCATCAGAGGGGGTTTTTTAACATGGAAAATGCAATTATTCTTGCAAAACCTGCGTTACTTACACTAACCTTTAGACTAGAATGCATTAAGGACATGGATTTGGGGGAAAAGGGTTAAATCGTACTCAAAACCCAACGCAAGAAGCTGTTGGTGGGTTCCCTCCTTGCTCATAAAATCCTGTCTTTTTCCACCAAATAATCCCTGTCCCCTGCAAAACCATCCACACTCTGCTCCCACTCTCATCCCAACCCAGTGTTGCTTTAGCAGCTCCTCCAAAACAGCTTGCAGGAAAAAAAACCGCCCTTCAAATTGGAGGTTTGCACCCAAAAAAGCCATTCAAGCAAAGGTTTGCAGGAAAAAGGTCCTTCCAGCAGGGAATTGTACCCAAAAAAATCCTTAAAATAGGGCCTTGCACCCAAAAATGTACTTTTAGCAGGGGTTTTCAGCAAAAAAAGAGTCCTTCAAGCAGAGCTTTGCAGAAATAAAGTCCTTCACGCAGGCGCTTGCACTAAAGGTTGTCAAAAAGGGGTTTGTACCCCCAAAAAAACTCCCTTAAAAAAAGGGTTTGCACCAGAAAAGCCCTTAAAATAGAGGGTTTGAATCAAAAACAGTCCTTCAAACAGTACTTACATCGTAAAATGTCCTTTACGTGGATGTTTGCACCGAAAAAGTCTTTCAAACAGCGGCTTTGCACCAAAAACCACTTTAAACAAGGGTTTACAGCCAAGAAAGGGCTTTCAGTCAGGTGGTTGCACCTAAAAAAGGCCTCGGAGCAGGTGGCTGCACACCAAAAACTTCCCCGGCGCCTCTCCCCTCTGCTCCCACCCTCTGGACACGAAATATCTGCTACAAACCCCAGCTCCTGGCAGCGTTCCCGAGGGCTGGGACAAATCCCCGCCCCGGCACAGCGAGGGTTTTCCCAAATCCAGGCAATACTGCGAGGGGAATTCTATTTCCCCTTAGCATTCCTGTTCTGCTCCGAGTCTCTGCGGTCCCGCAGAGGTGGGAAAAGCCGGCAGTGCTGGGAGCATCCCAAGCCCCGGCCGGGATCCCCCCAAATATAAAGTACCCACCAAAACAATAAACCAGCCCCCAAATTCATCAAATGTCCTCCCCAGTGACAAAAAATACCCACCAAAACATAATAAAATACCCCTCAAATAAAGTTCAAAATTAAAATTTAAAAATACCCCAAATAAATGATAAAATACGGAAAAAATAAAACGCTCCAAATAAATAACAAAATACCCCCAAAATAATAAAATACCCCAAATAAATGATAACACAACCCTAAGTAAATAACAAAAACCCCAAACAAACAACAAACTACATCTCAAAAATAATATATTACTCTCCCAAATACTAAAATATATTGAATAATTAATAAAATATCCCCCCAAATGGTCAAATATTCCCAATCTCTGCCCCGGCCCTCTGGAGCGAAGGCGACTTTCATTTAAAAACCACGCACGTTTTTTTCCTTGCCAGTTCCCAACTCCGTTAAGATCATTATCACAGAATGGGAGCGGAGATAAAACATTTTTATTTTCTTTTCTTTTCCTTCTAGTGGGATTTTTTAGCAGAGCATCCCCCACTCCCAGCTCTCATGGAAGTCAGCTCATGTTGGGAGTTAATGTTTCGTTAATACATAGGTTTTTTGTTAATTTATTTTACTTTATTTTTACTTTTCCATATTTCTCCTCAGTCACCAATTATTTTGCTCCCAAAGGGATTATTACGATTCTCCCCGTGACTTTTTTAGCCTTGGTGCCTTCCACAAGCCACAGGTGATGCTCATGCCACAATAATGTGTTATTAAATAATATTAAATTATTTTAAATTACGTAAAATTATTTGGAACGCATTAAATATTATTGAATAGTATCAAATATTATTAGATCCTATTAAATATCCTGCAAAGCCATACACACAAATATTTAGGAGCTGGGAAATGCCCCCACCACCCAGCTGGGCACCAATGGGCTGAGCCCTGCTGGGAAGACAGTGGGAATATTTTATTATATTTAAATATACAGCTATCAATATTACACATATAACTGTGTATTTATACTATATTATATATAGTATAGATGACCTATATTATAGGTTTAACTCTCTCTTATAAATATTATCTAGAATTAATAGTTTATTTTTATATATACACACTATGTAAATGTTATCTATATTATTAAACAAATAATTTAGTTATTTTAATATATATCTATAGATATATAATATCTACATAATATCTATATATAGTTATATAATATCTATAGAATATATATAATTATATATATCTATATCTATATAATTATCTGTATTAGATATTATAAAATATCTGTATTTGTTATATAGATAACTATATAATCATTATCTCTATTATTAAACAAATATACAGAGATAACATAGCTTATCCTATATGTAACACATACTGTATTACATATAATACAGATAAATTCCATATAGTACTATATATTTTATATTCTATATTATCTATTACCATCATTCTCATACATATTAATTATATCCCAAAGCTATATTAGATATTTTATATCTATTATAATCTACAACACATCACATATTTATTACATCATATATCACAGATATTATATATCATATCATATAATTATATAAATACATGCACGACATGTAATTTATGGAAAACCCATGGTTCAGCCCCTATTTTATACAAAATACAGGTATTTTAAGTCCCAACCCACAGCTCAGCCCCTAAAGACACCCTGTAAAAATAAAAAAATCCCAGACCTGAAGGCTCACTCCCCATTGGAGAGAAATGTGGAATACAACACGTGAGATGGAATACATCTCCATTCTGGATCTCCAGTGAGACACATTGAGAAATAACAGGATTTGAGGCATTTGGGAATATCTCATTTACAAGGATCTATTCTAGTCCATTCTATTCTATTTAATCCAAAGTGAATTTGCTCAGAGATTCCCATGGAGGCTGGCGGAAATAGGAATCTTTAGGAGAAAAACCAGCACCTTGACAGAGAGATGCACAGCTTGGGAGTGATTGGGACTTTCCAGAACCGGCAAGAACTTCATCCTGAATTTCCTGAATTCATTTTCACGAATTTCCTGATTCTGCAGGTTTCTGCTATCCTGACATTGTGGCTCTTTGGAGAAAATCCAATTTATTCATCAATAAATCCACTTTTGCTGCAACACCCCAAGACCCCGATGATGATTTTGAGGTTTTAGAGCCTCAAAACCCCACTCTGCCTTTTCCTGATCAACCAACCCCAGGTAAGCCAAAACCTTCTGGAATTTGGTACTTTGCACCAGAAATCCATTTATTTTTTGATGCGTGAGCATCCCAACCTGTGACCACAAAGGGGTTGCAGGGAGCAACACCTTCAAATTTTTGGGCAATGGAAAAGCATTTTCGGGGTTGCAAGAATTAATTAATTTGCCAAAGCAGTGTTTGCATCCCGCCTTCCCAGTGGGAATTTTTCAGTAGCCAAGTGGAAAGGTTTATTTAGCCGGGAGCGGCGCTGGCTTCACAAACATTTCCTCTTATCCAGCAGGGAGAACCTCACCAACCGAAAGGAGATTTAATTAGTGAAAATCTCGTTAGGCAAACGAAATTATCCGTAAGACAATCCTGCTCTGGACAGGGGGGTGATTAACCAGAGCCATTAATCGACAGAGCGGTGCTCCAACAGGCTCTGCTCCAGGATGGGGGGGCTGTTGTAGGGCACCACACCCCCGCCCCCACCCCCTTTTGTGCCTGCCGAAAAGCCCTTGAGCATCTCATCAGCTCACCTTGATTGCATCATGCAAATTGCAATTAGCTTTTCGTTTCATCACCCCAGAAAACAGAAAAAAACCCGTATTTTGGAGGTGCGGGTGCAACAACCCCCAAAATTCAAGAGGGACCAGACTGGTACCCACCAGACGATGTGCCTGCATCCCACCACTGAGCACTGAGTGATGCAAACGCCATTTTTAAAGTTATTTTAAGGTATTTTGTTACTATTCCCAGCTCTTACACGAGGGTTTTTTACCCGAAAGCTGTGGGTGTTTTCACACCAGTCCCTAACAACTCCTGGGAGCACCATGGCCTCCACGCCACGGGCATTGTTCAGGCAGCTCAGAACTACAGGGAAACCTAAAAGAGCTGAGAGCACAAGCTGGGCTTGCCCAGAATTCACCAGGACTGAACCTCGGGGGTGATGCCAACCAGCCGGAGGAGTGGGAAGGGACCCGCTGTTCTTTTAACCTTCTGCTTTAGCAGCACATCACAGAGCCACCTATAAAAAGCATCGATTCAGGGCAAGAGAAGCCTTCCCTTTGCCAGGAAGTCCTCCTGCCTTCAAAAAAGGGGGAAAAAAGCCAAAACCTCATAAAATTGGTGCCCAGCGAGCGCTCATGGCTTTTATATCTATAATCACATTTATGTATCTCTTGTTTGAGAGCAATCCCTGGGGACCCCACCCTGGGAGCATCCTCCAGCTCCAGCTCCATCCTCCAGCTCCGAGTCTGAGCATCCCTAAAACGATGTTTCCCACCACCATCAGTTCCCAAGCAATGTCTGGAGGAAAGACCCAACGCTGCCATCACCACCCAAAAAACCGGGGAATCTGGGAGTTTTTTGGATGCAGGGTGAAGATGAGCTCACTGAAAACCACCCAGGCATGCATCAGGTTCCAGGCAGAGCGAGATGATGAAGCAGGGTGACGACAGATACTGAAGGAATGACCCACATGATGTCACACAGAGGAGCAGCTAATTGAGAAATACCAATTAAATCCGAGCTGGCAGAGCCCAGAATATATATTCCCCATATATGACATTCCCAAATACATTCTTCCACTATACTCCCCAATATACCATATCCATACACATATAGATGTATAAAACATCGTATTTCCCAATATATACAGGGAATATTATCTAATATTCTTCAACACATACAATATTTCCCACTATTTCCTATTCCTAAATATATTCCCCAACTTTATATATTTTATATTCCCCTATAAATATATATATGGAAACTATATTATATTATTTGCACTGCCCTTAACTTAAAAGTGATTCAGAGGCTGCAGTTAATGCAATTATTTGAATTTTTTTGCAATATCCATCAATTTTTTGTACATCTTGGGCTCAACTTACTGTAGTCCAATTTCTGCCACAAATTTGCTGAGTTTTGAGCAAAACCCACTTGATTTCTGTCAGGCAAAAAGGGTTTATCCTTTAATGATCCTTACCAGATCCCATTCTCAGGACACGAAAAAAAATCGAAGAATGTTGTTTTATTTAAAATCTGGTTTCACCAGAAGGTCAGATTTTACTGGAAAGCTCTGCTTTTAATGAAAGCTACGGATTGGCACCAGGCATGGGTAGGAATTTTAGACCTTGGGCATCAGATGTGCTAAAATCCATTTTTGGATGAGACGGGAGCGACCAGCCTGGCAGCGCAGGACGTTCGACACTCTGGAGAGGAGCCTTTTGGGTGAGTTTTGGGGAATTTCCACCCTAAAAGTGAGAACGGGTCTGGAATTTGGGTGCTCTGCACAGACCGTGGCTATGTGGGTGCACTGCTGGGAGGCTTTAATTCAGGTGCCCTGTGCTTTTTTTGCTAATTAGGGTGCTCCATCGGGAGCTTGGCTGACTTGGGTACCCTACAAGCATCTTTGCTAATTGGGGTGCCTGGCTGGAGTCTTTAATTTGGGTGCCCTGCAAGCATCCTTGATGACTGGGGTACCAACTCGGTCTTTGTTAATTAGGGTGCCGTGCCAGGCTCTTTGCTAATTAGGGTGCTCCACAAGGAGCTTTGCTGATTTGGGCACCCTGATGAGGTCATTAATTTGGGTACCCTGCAAGAACCTTGGCTCATGTGCACACCCCGAGAGTGCCTTCGCTAATTCGGGTCCCATCCCACGATCTCTGCCCATGCAGATGCCACCCCAGGTCTTCGCTAATTAGAAGGCCCTGCAATGACCTTTCCTATTTGGGTGCCCGGTTGGGATCTTTATTTCTCGTGCCCTGCGGGCATCTTTGCTAATTGGGGTGCCCTGTAAGGGTCTGTGCCAATCAGGGCACCACCCCATGGCCTCTGCCACTTCGGGCGCTCTGCTGAAGTCCTTCCCCCAGGTGCCCTGAAGAGGTCTGACCTTTGCTCTCCAGGCCAGGAGGTGACACAGGTGACACAAAAGGACACTACAGAGATGCCATCGCCCCCGCCTGGCTCCAGGACGCTCCATGGGCAAGCCCAGCACCGGGCAGGGCGCGGCCGCATCCAGCCCTCAGCTCCAGGGAGGGCTTTGCATCCCAAAACCCCGCGAGGAGCAGGCGATGCGCGTCCCCGCGAGGGTACGGGGCAGCTCGCGGGACGCCTCGCTGGCATCGGAGCATCCCCAAATCCCATCTGCAGCCCCCACGCCGCATTAATGGCTCGTATTTTGCTAATTGTACAAACCTAATGGGGGAAGGAGCTGGCGGGGAAAAAAAAGGGTAATGGCCATCAGGCCAGCAATAAACCAAAATTAATGGGCTGTGGGAAGAAATCATGTCCACTTAATCCCAGCTTTGGAACTCTAATAGAATCTTGGAACACCAAGGGGGGTTGCTCCATCCCGAGGTCACTCCCGGGCCGTCCGTCAGGAGCCAAGCAGCCCGAGCTGCAGGGCAGTTTGGGGAGGCGAGAGGGAAGGGCAGCAGCATCTTCCAGGTGCCCTGGAATGTGGCAGGCAGCAGGAGAGGGGGATAACTCCCACGGGAGAAGGCAGAGAGATGGAGAGGAACGCTGCTGAAAAACACCTTGTTGGGACGCTGCCTTCAACTGGGGGATAGCTGCTTTTTATCTCTTTTTAGTTTTGGGGGGTTTTTTTTTCAATTTTCCTTTTTTTCTATTTCTTTTTTCCAGTTTTCTCTTTTAATATTTTTCTGTTTTATTTTTTCCAGTTTGATTTTCTTTTACCGATTTTCCTTTTTCTTTTAATTTTCTTTTTATATTATTTTTTCCCCATTTTCCCTTTTGTTTTTAATCCATTTTTTCTTTTGCCTGATTTTGCTTTATTGTTTATTTTTAACCAATTTTCCTTTTTTTCCATTTTCCCTTTTCTTTTTATTTCTTTTCCTCTTTTTCCCACTTTTTCTGTTTTATTGTTTTTGCCAAGTTTCTTTTTTTTCTTTTTACTTCTATTTTCTTTTTTTTCCCCATTTTTTTTGTTTTTCATTATAATTTTTCTTTCTTTACTTCCTTTTTTTTTAAACCAATTTTCTTCTTTCTTTTTATTTTCCCATAGAAAAAGGAAAACAATTTCCCCACCACAAAGCAGGGAAAAACCCACCCAAACCTCAAACCCAGCAACCCAGGGATTCCCAATCCCTATTTTCACTCTCCCCCATGCAACTTTTTCCCCAGCCCTGCTTCATCCCAGTAGAAATTTAATTACTTTGTGATTTTTGCTTGCCCTGGAACAAAAATCCAGTGCACAAATACCCCTGTTCCTGGCAGAAAAGGACGGAGATAAGACTCATCCCAAACATTCCCCTGTGGATTAAAAACAAAAGAAAAACAACAAAAAAAACCTTTTGCCCCTAAGTTTGGGTAGCAACAAAGGTCTTCATTCTAGGAAAGCTGGGACTGGCAGTGGCTGAGGAGTATTTCTGTGAAGTTATGCAAATACAGACGCGAGTGGACATCACCAACACTTGGAAAAATCGAAACTATCTGGGTTTCCCATCAAACCGCCCCACCTGGGAGCCAAAAAAGCCCAGCAAAAGCCCAGTAAAACCCAGTGGTTTGTACTAATGCCCCCAGTCACACTGGGAATGAGAGGCCAGCTGCTCTGCCAGCATCCCACAGCCAGGCTCTGCTCCCATCCTGTTTGGGATGGCTCCCTCCAATGACCCCAAACCCCACTGGAGGCTGGAGAGCTTCTTCCTATGGGAGAATCACAATTTTTTTCTCCTGAAAATGCCACGGGGGAATAACTATTTTAAAAATGCTCCTGTTGTTGAGGAGCCACTCAGGGCTGAGGAGGATGGGAATGATGGATCATCCCAGGCTGGACCAGGGATGCTCCAGCTCCCTGTGCACACAGTGAGCAAGGATACAGGGATCACCCTGACTGGACGTGGGGTACTCCAGCTCCCTGTGCACGGGGCACCAAGCAAGGATACAGGGATCACCCTGACGGGACATGGAATGCTCAGGGATACTCCAGCTCCCTGTGCTCCCTGTGCTTGGAGCACCAGGGATCATCCCAGGCTGGACCAGGGATGCTCAGGGATACTCCAGCTCCCTGTGCTCCCTGTGCTCCCTGTGCTCCCTGTGCTCCCTGTGCTGGCAGCACCAGGGATCATCCCAGGCTGGACCAGGGATGCTTAGGGATACTCCAGCTCCCTGTGCTCCCTGTGCTCGGGGCACCAGGGATCATCCCAGGCTGGGCCAGGGATGCTCAGGGATACTCCAGCTCCCTGTGCTCCCTGTGCTCCCTGTGCTCCCTGTGCTCCCTGTGCTTGGAGCACCAGGGATCATCCCAGGCTGGACCAGGGATGCTTAGGGATACTCCAGCTCCCTGTGCTCCCTGTGCTTGGAGCACCAGGGATCATCCCAGGCTGGACCAGGGATGCTTAGGGATACTCCAGCTCCCTGTGCTCCCTGTGCTCGGGGCACCAGGGATCATCCCAGGCTGGGCCAGGGATGCTCAGGGATACTCCAGCTCCCTGTGTTCCCTGTGTTCCCTGTGTTCCCTGTGCTCCCTGTGCTCCCTGTGCTCCCTGTGCTCGGGGCACCAGGGATCATCCCAGGCCGGGCCAGGGATGCTCCAGCTCCCTGTGCACAGGCAGGACATCAGGCACCGAACACAGATACACTCAGTTCCCAGATTTTTCCTGCAAGGATTCAGGCTGTTCATACGGAAAACTAAGGCAAGGTCACAGGCACGAGCTGTGCCGATGCCCTCAGAGCAAAAGGAGGAGCGAGCAGCCGCTCATGGAAATAAAGCCGGGGTGCAGCCGAGGGAGGCGCTGGCCCGGCCGTGCCCCGTGGCTGCCGGGGCTCAGGTTGCAGGATCCGGCCTCACCGAGGGATTGCGGGGCCGTGCCGGAACGCGGCTATTTTAAGATTGGGGATATCATTTCACCAACAATTCCCCTCAGTTTCATGTGACACGGACCCGGCATCCCTAAAATAAACGGGGACTACACCCCGTCTTAAAGGGAATGGAAAGAGAAATGTTAAAAGTAGCAACAGGCACCCAAATCGTTGGTGTTGATGATTTGTCTTATTTTATTTCTAGGAAGGAGAATAAACGCACACCAGGGGCAAAAAGCACTTTGGATTTCAGCAAATATTTGGAAATCTTGTTAATTAATGGTACAGTGGACACAAAGATGCAGCTGAGATCCAGGGCTTGGGATCACAGAGGGATTTGGGGGATGTTTATACTGTATTTGGGGAGTTTTCCCATGGACATTAAAAATAAATAAATAAAAGTTAGCTCTTGGTCCCTGCCAGTGACAGGCTCAGGGTTCCTTACCCAGAGCAGCGGCAAAGATGTGATGCTCCATGTGCCAAAACAGCAAAAATTTGGAGGAAAATCATTATTCGCTGATTTTTTTTCCCCTACCATGCAATGAGTCGAATGGGGATTTTTGCTGTTTGGAGCCAAAAATCTCTGATTTAGGATTATCCCCATTCTTGCAGCCATTTCACTTCTTAATTTCATTGTATATTAAAAGAACTTCTTACTGTATTATTTTATAGTATTATATATACATTTCTATTAATTGTGTTAATTGTATTTATTCTTATACATTATATATATTATACTATACCACGTTATAAAAGCTCACTAACATATCCCAATCTCTTCATTGAAAATTATCATTTATCAGCTGGAAAATCATCTGCATCTCCTGTGGAAGATCAACATCGCTTTTGGCAGCTACAACTCCCTCAGCAGCAAGTTTCAAATTTCTTTTAGCCTCCATTGCTGCAGCTTTAGAGAACCTACCTCTGTGTTTATTCCCCTTCCTCGCTTGCAAATGGAATGTAAAGTTTGAAATTCGGGTTGTAACCAAAAAAAAAAAAAAAAAAAACCAGCCCAGGAACAAGGAATTTTCCAGGAAACTGAGCATCCACCAAGCCCGTGCACGTGAGCGCTGGCAGGAGGCGCACCAGGAGCGTGTGCGTGCGTGTCCAAGCGGTGTTTTTCCCTGGAAATCACTACTGGGGTGTTCAGTTTGCATCAGAGAAGTTATTTTCCTCTAGGAGTACGTGAACAGGTTGATCACCAGCTGCACTTTGCTCACAGGGGACAGGATTTTCCTCCCCCAAAACTGCGATGGAGCAGACGACGTGCCCAGCACTCAGGCTGCTCTCCTGCATAATTCCCTCTTATCAGTCAATTGATTGATAATTTTCTATTATAAATCAACCAGTATTTTTATTATAAATTAATATTTTTCTATTATAATCTGATCAATCCATTACTTTCTAGTATAAATCCATCAATCATTAATTTTCTTGTATAAATCAATCCATAATTTTTTACTATTAATCAACCCACTATTTTCTATGATGAATCAATCAATAATTTCCCATTATAAATCAATCAACCCACGATTTTCTACCCCAAACCAGTCAATAAACTTTTATTACAAGCAAATCAGCTCATGACTTCCTATTATAAATTGATCCATCGATAATGTTCTATTAGAACCCAATCAACCTTTGGCTCTCTGGCATAAATCAATCAATCAATAGGGTTTTATTCTGAGTCAGTTTGAATTAAATTGAAATTAATTAGATCCCGGTTCAGTTGCCGCTGGGCTGAAGGCCCCCACGCACCCCCCCAGGCAGGTATTTATAGCCACCGTGTCTCATCCCCACTGCCCTCAGCCCCGGCCATTAATTAAATTAGCACAAAGAGGGGCTTGTTGAGCGCTCCAGCCTCCCGAAGTCGAGCCGGCGAACAGGAAACAAAGGGTGGAATTCTGTCTGCCTGGCTCAAGGGTGCTGCGTGCCCCTTGGCTCAAGGGTGCAGTGCGCCGGGCATGGGGGCACAGCCGGGCATGGGGGGCAGCCCCCCAGGGCAGCGCCGGGATGTGGCACGGATGGGCCGAGGCGGAGCTGGGCTGGAGCAGCTGGGCGATGGGAATCTCGCTGTGGGAATCAGGCAAAGCCCACCTCGCAGCGGGTCTCACCCCACCGCTCCCCGGATTTCCTCTCGGCGCACCCAAACCGGGGGCCGGAATGCCGATTCAGCCGCTTCCCCATCCCCGAGCCCTTCCCAACTTATCACAGCAGTGTGAGAGCGCTGCTGCACGGAGCCCCTCTCCAAGCACAATTAATTCTGGGGGAAAACGCTCCCAGTAATTCCTGCAGGGATAACAGCGCTGGGAATTTCTCTGGCTTTTCCCCTGTTGAGCCAAATCCCTACATAAATGGTTGCAGGGAAAATAACCCCCCCCCCGATGTCTCTACCTTGAGATAACCTTGGCCACTTGCCAGGTACTCAGCTATTAAAGATGCTACTAAATCGCTTTATTTAGTGGTTTTAGCATGAATATTCTCACCAGGACCTTCAGCTCCACTGTTTGGGGTGTTAAATTTAAAAGGGAAGGAAGAGGTAAAAAAACCTTTTGGAGGCTGTTTAGGCAAGGAGGAATGATTTAGCACGGTGCAGGGTGGGATTAAGATGGCAAAGGTCACGTTGGAAAGAAGGAAAAGCTCCCCAACAGCAAGAGGTGGCTCCTGGTATGAGGAGAAAACACTGAAATGCTCAAGAAGAGTGAAAAGCAAGTTGATAAAAAGTGATGGTTGAGACAGTGGGATTGGGGGAGGTCAGGTTTGTACGGAGGAAAATAGCAGGAATGGGGAATGTGCCCATGGTGGTTACTGGTCTGGGGGAGTGGCAGCCAGGAGCTGGAGGAGCATCACTAGAAATGGACAAGTGTTGGTAAAAATGCATCAGAATCACTGGAACTGCACGAGAAGCCCCAAATCTGGATAAGCACCCATAAAATTGCACCAGCATCGCTAAAATTGGATGAGCAACACTAAAACTGGATAAGCATCCCTAGAACTGCATCAGTACCCCTAAAGCTGGACCAGCCTCCCTAAAATCACACCAGCCTCCCTAAAATCACACCAGCATCCCCAAAACTGCACCAGCATCCCTAAAGTTGCACCATCATCCCTAAAACTGAAGGAGCATCACTAAAGCTGCATCTATGAAAACTGCACTGGCATTCCTAAAGCTGGCACCAGCATCCCTGAAGTCGGATGAGCATCACTAAAACCACACCAGCATCACCTTATAGGAAAGTAACTCACTGATACCATTTAGTATTTAATTCATATTATTATCTTTAATTACTTACTATTTACTTTTTATTGGTTATTGAGTATGTATTGCTATTTACTTTTTATTGGTTATTGAGTGTGTATTGCTATTTACTTTTTATTGGGTTTTTTTTATGATAGTTCAGTTTGTTCTTTACCATCCCACTGACAAAGTGCTCCACTTCATTATTTTTGTTTTAGAGCAATTAATTAATTGCCGGAGTTATGAGACGTTGGATCTGGCACCAAGATATAAAGAAACCAATTTCTGCACGTAAAGGCATTAAAAGATCTTTGCAGGCATTTTACATAAATGGGATTTTCTTGGGGTTGAGACAGAAAATAATAAGAATTTATTTCTTTTTTTTTAACTCCTCCAGCAAAGTTCATCTCCTCAGAACCCAGATTTTGGGGGGTTTTTGGAATAATTCTATCTAAATTGGGTGAGCAAGGTCAGGGAGGGGATGCAAGAGGTGGGATGGAGGGCACGGAATGCAGGATGGTCTGGATGGGAGACCTCCACCCACCATCCCTGAGCCAATTATTTATAATTATTTATTACGAGCTGATGAAGGGGATAATAAAATACGAGACCTGGAGAGGGCTCAGCTCATCAGCCTCACTCACCGGGAGCCTTCCCTTTGGAAAGAGGCAGTGGGAAGATAGTGGAAATAGGGTAAAAATAGAAAACAGGGGGAAAAAGGAGAAAAATCAAGCAGGCGAGACACTTTTTTTTCTGGGATAGCATCAAAATCTCCATCCCGGCTCCCAGCTGTCCTCGGCATCAGCACCGGCAACAGGCAGCGGCACTCGGATGGAGAAATTAGCAGCTTGGAACAATAAATTCCCTTTTAAATTTATTGCTCAGGAGCATTAAAAATGTCTAAAGTGGTTTACATCCACCACCGCCGTGGGAATTCGCCCAGGGATCCAGGAGCTGGTAATTGCTATTCTCAAACTTGCCTTGGAAGCTTCAAGTAGTGTTAAAAAAAAAAAACATTTGAAGGGCTTTATAAAGCCATAAAGTGCCCTCGACGTACCTGGGAGTGATGGAGCTGGGAGAGGCTGGTCCTGCCTCCGCCAAATAATCCTGGGAATAACACACTGCTGATCTGGTAATGGCAAAGGGAGCTGCTTTCACTTTTT
This sequence comes from Gymnorhina tibicen, assembly GCA_013399875.1. Taxonomy (NCBI): domain Eukaryota; kingdom Metazoa; phylum Chordata; class Aves; order Passeriformes; family Artamidae; genus Gymnorhina; species Gymnorhina tibicen. The sequence continues at coordinate 105,872 of VXAZ01008308.1, read as the reverse complement.
TTCCAATTCTTTTTCAATTTTTTTTCATTTTTTTTTCAATTATTTGGCCAAGTTTTGCCTCACTGCTGGGCCAGGGGCAGAGCACGTGGCACTGGGGGGGACCCCAGAGAGCCTGGGCTGGGGCAGGTCGGGTTTGATGCTTGGACAGAGCTGGGTTGCCAAAAAGAATGGGGAAAAGGGGGGGAAAAAAAGAGGGGAAAAAGGAAAAAGAATAAAGGAAAAAAATAAAAGTAAAAAAAAAAAAAAAGGAAGGAAAAGGGAAAGAGGAAAAGCCAAAAAGAAAATTAAAAAGGGCAGAAAAGAGAAAATGGGGAAAAACAGGAGTGAGAAAGAAAGACAAGACAGAGGGGAAAAGGGAAAAAACATTCCTCTTTTTTTAGGGGGACAAAAAAGGGGGGAAAAAAGGAAAACAAAGAAAAAAGGGGGAAAAAAAATTTTAAAAGGACAAGAAGAAAAAAAAGGAAAATCAAGGGCAAAAGAAAACAGAAAAAGGAAAAGATGAAAAAAAGAAGGAAAAAAGGAAAGAAAAGAAAAGAAAGGGGGGAACAAAAAAGGAAATAAAGAAAAAGGGAAAAGAAAGGGGGAAGAAGAAAAGATGGCGAAAAAGAAGACAAAGGAAAATATAAAAAAAAATAAAGGAGAAAAGGTAAAGGAGGGGGGAAGGGGGGAAAGGATGAAAATTAGGGGAAAAGGGCGGGGGGAAAGGAAAACAAAATCAGCTTTTCCTGACTTGGAAAAAATTCCAAGGGGTTCAAGCTCTAACCCAAGGCTGAAGAAGCTCCCAGGTCCTGTGGAGGCTGAGGTTGTTCCCGCTCCCTTCGGGGCATGGGGGGATTTTCCCACTCAAAACCCCACTCCCAAACACATCTTCAAAAAAACCACAGAGTGGGGGAAGAAATAAAATAGAAGCTTCCCATAACTGGTCCAAAATCGGGATTATTTTTAATTGGCTTTCTGAGATTGCTGGCAGGGATCCAGGCAGCCGGCACAGCCAGGGAAGGGAAAACCTGGCCAAAAACCGTGGGTTCAGTTGTAACATTTCTCAGAGTTTTTGTAACACCTTGTTAAAGCCGAAAGCTCCGGACTGAACATTAGTGGAGAATTTTTTTTTTCCCCTCGACACAAGTTGGGTTTCACTTTCTCCTCCACCTGCACCAAAATAATCTGGGTTTTTGGGGAGCATCTGCAGTGCTGCACCCCTAAACCTGAGGGTTTATGGACTTTTGGTGAGGCTACCTGGATATTTGGGATTTTCCTGCCTGGATTATACTTTGTATGGGAGGGATGGGACAGGTGGCACAGGATGCTGGAAGGTGGGGGAAGCATGGCCTGGAAAATGAAAGTCAAGGTAAAAAAAAAAAATCAAATAGTGATAAAGCAGAAAAAAGGAAAGAAAAATTAAAAAAAAAATTCAAGTAAAAAGATAAGCATAAAAATAAAGCTAAACCAGATAATCTAAAATAAAAAGAAAATAAACCAAAAAATTAAATAAGAAATAACACTAAATTAAAATTAAATTAAAATAAAATGAAAATAAGTAATAAGTAAATAACAGTTTTTAAAAATTGTAGGCATGGTGCTTTGGGAAGTGGTTTAAGGGTTGATTTCACAGCTGGACCCAATGGTCTTGAAGGTCTTTTGCAACCCAGCTATTAAACAGACACCAATTAACCAGAGCTGGGAGTACCCAGGGTTTGTGTTCCTGTTTGGAAGAGGACAAGCCAAAAAAACAGGATCTAATCAAGCAGTTGGGAAGCGCTGAGGCCAAATTCCCGTCTTATTTATACAGCTGCAAATCACAGCTGGGCAAAGGCAACCTCGTCCCACTGGGATCACGGCTCCATCCCGCCAGCATCACGGTTCCACCCCATCCTGCCAGGCTTGGTTTTCCCATGGGGATTACCTGGAGCACCACCTCTGTCCTTCCAAGGCTGGAGGCAGGGATAAACCCGAGTTTAAATTTAATTGAGGATTAATTCCCATCCTTCCGGATTATTATTTGGAGCCAGCATCTTAATGATCTGACTAATGATGCTGGGAATTAATTTATTTTTGGGCTAATTAGAGGGCATTTGTTAACACCCTCTTTGGTGGTGGCGAAAATTATTTGGGAATCGAGTTATTCGACAGTGCATGGGATGTTAAATGCAACTGGGAATTGTCTGGATCCAGTAAATTATCCCGCTAACACCCCAAAAAAGTGGCTTTCCATATGCTGGAGTGAAATAAGGACGGGGAATAACTGGGGACAGGATGCTGAGATGCACAGGCTGTACCCATGACCTAAAATAAAGATGACACTGGTGCTCGATCTGCCTTTCCCACCGGGATTGAAGATGCCAAATCTCCCTTAATTGATCCCTAATCATGGCAAAAGTTTCCTCCCGACTTTAGGAAGCGTGGGTTGGCGCTCCTCGCATCCCTCCCATCGACTCTCAGCTGCCCCATCCCATCGCTCTGACTCATTTTGCCGATTACTTCAGCCAGAGCAGCTCCCAGGAAAATAAATTCTGCCAAACTGGGGTGTCCCAGCATCCCGGGTTCATTTTCTCCACGTCTTCAGGAAACATCCCAAGAATCCACGGTGCAAACCCAACCAGGATGCGGAGGGTACCCGGAGGTGCAGTCCCGCCCCTGCATCCCTGTGGGTGAGGATGGATGGGTGAAGGATGCTCTTCCCAGCAGGACTAAGCCAATGTTTAAGTTTTGTGGGAGGACAAAAAAAACCCCATTATGGCTCAGAGACTTATAGGTGCTGTCCATCAACTCGGAAAAAAGACAAGGAGCCATTCAGAAGTTCACTGGAAAAGCCAAAATCACCCAAAATCCAAAGCTGCCCCATGAGGGTCTCATTTTATCCTTGAGTTGGAAAAGCAGTTATTCCTGATGTGCCAGTGGGGTAGAACACTCTTCTCCCAATACAACTTCATGCATTTAATCCAAAAGAGGAGATTCCCTTTAAAAAAAAAAACCTTAGGAAAAAAGATGAGATTTCCTTAAAAAAAGATGACTTCCTTTAAAAAAAAACCACTATTTCCTAAAAAAAAGTTTCCCTTAAAAAAGGAGTAACTTTTAAAAAAAAGGCAATTTCCTTAAAGAAAGGGAGATTTCCATAAAACATGAGATTTCCTTTATTTCCCCCTCCCAAAAATGATGGAGGGAAAACGGAGTATGTTCCTGCAAGCTCAGTGGGGAAGCTCAGCATCACTTTTCTCCCTGCTTTTTCCCTCACCCCATGATATGAGGGAGTGTTTAATGTTACATATAAATATATATCTAATATTATACAGATCTCAGGTTAAAATGAAGGAGCTTATGGAGCCCCCTGTGCCAGCTTTGGGGGGGCGAGGGCTGCAAAGTGCCTTAAAAAGCCCAGTTTTGGGATGCTAAGGAACATGGCATCTCCTTCTCTTCCTGACACCGCCAGCTCCCCTATTAACCTCTCCTGTAATTAGCCTCAAGCAATTAACTTTTGCTCCTAACGAAGGAATCTCAGTGCAGGGAGTTAAATAAAATAGGAGGGAGGAGGGGGGAAAAAATAAGGGGGAATCCTGATCCCATCATCTGCCTGCTCCATATGGCTTAAACCCAAAACAAGGTGCTATTTTTTCACCTAAATCACCCAAAATCCAACTGATTCACCCAAGCCCCTCTCCTCGTCCACATGAGGCTGGAAACAGCCCCCGAAACATCGGACCCCAAAGGTTTTGGGGTGTTTTTTTTTCAGGGAGCACCCACTTTTCCGCGATGGGATGATGCCAGCCACGCCGAGTCAGCACTTTTGGAGGCACGATGTCCTAAAGTTTCACCAAAGCCAGGTCCACTGAGCCACACTCTGCTTTTCCCCACTCCAACCCCAAAACCTTTGAGGATTTGAAGGCAAAATAAGTTGAAAAAAGCCAAATTAAGCCATTTCCTCTCCTATTTTCTGCTTCTCCCCAGCAGACAGCTGTCCCGCATCCCAGCCAAAAATAATCCATCCCCCCCCCCCCTTTCCTCAATCTAATCTCCCCGGCTGGGAGTTTGAAAATATCCTGCCGGGTTTAGGGTTTCCCATTACCCGGTTGGCGGCGAGATAGTGGGAAAAAAGATCCTTGGGAGCGAGAAAAACCGGGAAGAGCCCAAACAAAGAGCCGGAGCCCTAGTTGAGCTTCGACACCTGGTGAGGACTGGGATGAAGTGGAGGGACAACCCAAACCCTCGGCAAAACTTCCCGAGTTGCACAACGCCACCGGCGGAGCCACCCTCCCACAGACGGAAACGCAATAAAGAATTCAAGGATAAATTTAAAATAATAATAATAATAATAATTATTATTATTATTATTATTGTTATTATTATTAAGAAGCTCTCCCTGCATTGCTGCAGAGCCACTAAAAGGGATTTCTGGAGTATTCACCCAGCCCTGCGGGATGGGGGGGGAGAGAGAGGGGCTGCCAGGGGGTCCCGTGGAGTGTTCCAGGGGAGAGGGGGTGCCCCGGGGGGAAGGAGGTGCGCCAGGAGAAGGCGGCACACGGGGGATACCGGGGTGCACGGAGGGGTTTGTCCCAGGAGAGGCGGCGGGATGCGGCGCGCCTGCGAGGGCCACGCTCCGGCACTGGCCGGCCCGCACGAGGCCCTGCGAGGTGGCACGGTGCCCACCCCCCCCCGCCCCCCGTGGGTGCCCCGGGGGTACCGGGAGGGCACCCCGAGCTCACCGGGTGCTTCGCAAAGCCGGGAGGCTGCAGATAAAGCGCCCCCCACCAGCACCCGCTGCAGCCCCCCCACCCCGGCTGCACGGGGGGCAACTTCCCAGCCACCAAATGCCCAGAACCGGGGGGCTCCAGCCCTCCCCGGGGGCTGTGCCCGGCTGAGGGGGGCTGCGGCCCCCCCCCTCCGGGGGAACCGTGGCCGGCTGCGGGGGGCTGCCATCCCTGCGAGAGGGCTGCGAGCAGCCAGGGGGGATCGCGGCCGGCAAGGGGGGGGGGGGAGCCCG
>VXAZ01008308.1:89008-99570 GCA_013399875.1 Gymnorhina tibicen | reverse complement strand
GGGGGGGGGGTTACCAAACCCACCCACCCCCCAGCACAGCCCCGAAATTTAGGGTACCCAGCGAAATCCCACCCCAAACCCCTCCTGGTATTATCCCCCAGGCAAAACACCCTTATTTTGGATCTACTAATTATTGTTAATTTGGGGGAAGGGGGCTTCTGACCGAGCTCCCCCTACCCAAATTTTGGTCCACGTGAGACATCAACTGCCCTTCTCCCTCACAAAGACCTGAAGATGAGGTTTTCCTGGGATCACTTTCACTGGGAGCACTTGGTCCTATAGCCAAATTTTCCCACATTTTATTGCAAAAGCCACGGGGAAAGATTTTTTCTGGATCAGTCTGGCCACAGTTTTTTCCTCCCAATTTTCCAGCCCCTTCCCTAATGAAAAATGCCATCCAGAACGGATTTAACGAGAAACGCTGAATTTCTGCCCATTTCTTAAGGATATTGGGTGGGGGATGGAGTCACTCAAAGCAGCCCCAGAATTCCTTTGGAATAGGTTAAGGTTAACAGGTTAGGGAATAGGTTAAAATTGGCTCCAAAGAGTTACAGAAGGATGCAGGAGCCAGCAGCACTAAATGGTGTGTAAGGGATGGCCATGGGGCCAGGGATGCAATGGGAAAGGCGGTAAAACAAATTAAATTTCAGGCCAGGAACCCATAATACTTTTATTTTTCCTCTTCAGTTTTCCAGAACAAATGGCCACTTGCAAATCAGCATTCCTAAATCCCTGCTTCCAGTTTATCCCGAAAGTAAGCCCGTCCAGAAAATATCTGCTCCGCTGCTTGTACCTCCTGTTTGGGAGAAGGCTCGAACGTGATGTCCTTTGGGTTGGCCAACGAAGAGCAACAGAAAATAGACGGCTCCCGCTTGGAACCCATCAATAAAATAACAGAGAGATGCAGTGGCTGCTTGGGATGAATCCCACCCACCCCCCTCCAAAAGAAAAAAAAATCACTGCATCACATCACTGGGAAAACCAGCGGGAGCTCAGAGCATCCCCCCAATCCTTTGGAGATGCTGGAATGATTTATAGGAATTTCTTGCCTTGTAAATCAGCCGACGGGACGTTTTTCCCCTCCCTTATTACTATTCCACAGAAGCGAGCAAAGATGAGGAGCCATAAAGCTGTCGCCGGTTGTTTCAACCAGCTGGGGATGCCAGACAGAAAATATTTCGGGTTTTGCAGAAGCTGGAGAATTGGAAAGGAAGAGAGAAGGGGAGGCAGATGGAAAACCCATCATCGTGATATCAAAGGACCACTGGATCATCCACACTTGGCGTCTCATCTTTCCCGCATCTCATCTTGGAAAACAGGGATGTAAAAGAGCAGGCACATGTGGGGCATATTTTAAGATACACCATTGCCAAAAATATCCAAGTGCTCAAAATTTTAGGGTTCTCGTGGTGCAGGGATATTTCTTCTGGAGCCAGAAGCAACAAGCTCCTCACATTCACTCCTCAAGCATCCCAAGTTCATTCCTCAAGCATCCCATATTTGATCCCTGAATATCCCACATCCACTCCTCGAGCATCCCTCATTTATCTCCCCCAATTTGTCACCAATCGCCAAAGCAATTCCTCCACTGGGTTTGGAATCTCACATTTAAACTCCAGGGAAAGTATCCAGGCCCAGATTTTTCCTTCACAAAGGCAAAAGCTGCATCTTCCCTGGAGAGTTTTTGCCGAGGTTAAATATCATCCCTGGCCAAAAAATGCATTTCTCAGTTGGATTGGCCACTTCATCATCCAGCCATGGGACCTTGTTGGAATTTTTTTGGTGATAAATTAAAATTCTCTCGCACTCAATCTTGTAGCTTTTTTCCCCAGAATAAAGCATCTTTCTGCTGCAACAGGTCATTACTGAGTTGGTTTTTTTTTTGGTCAGGTGTCATCCCACAAGCCCTGAGCCTCCAGATCTCCAGGACCGGGGGTGCTTGGCTGCATCCCTCCTGAGAGGAGTTTGGTACCAACTCACTTCTTCCCACCCTGGACTACCCCACAGTGGCTGCTGCTGCAAGGGATGTCCAAACCCCAAAACCAGGAAACCCTCCTTCAGACACCTTTTTCCATCCCTATCCCAACCCAGATTGCTGGAAAACCTCCCTGAAATTAAACCCCCTCCACTTAAAATTCCCCCAAATTCTGGGGGTCATGCCATTTCCATGCCCCAGACCAGAGCTTGGGCACCTCAGGGAGATTTTTTTGCACATGTGAAGTCAGTGCTGTAAATATATAATTGCCACAAACTCACTGGCACTTATTCCAGAGGACATGGACGGGTCCTTTCCAAAAGAGACGAGCACTCGGAGCAGGTTTGATAAAATATTAAACATTTGGCAAGAGCAGCGACACACATAACCAGCAATATTTACATTTTTACATAACGGGCTTCAGGAGAAAACAAATTACATAAAATATAGAGGTTTAGTCTCCGTCATTTGACTGCTCCTCCATAAATAATTCAATTCTCTTTCCAAGATTGCATTATTGCTCGTGTCGGATTTCTCTAAGAAAACTGTGACGGGATTCTCGGCAAGATGCAGAAGAGCAAAACCGAGTAAATTATTCAACGATGGATGCTGGAAACAAGGCTGGGCTTGGGGACACGGCCTTGTGGCTGAGCCCGGCTTAAGCACTGCAGCAGGCTGGAGGGGTACCATGTCCCTTCCAAATTGCTTACAGGCAGGGTGTCCAACCCCCTCAGGAGTTAAAAGATGCTGAAAAGGAAATCCTAAAGGCAATTGAGGACTTGTTTCAGGTAGGGTGTTTCTCCAAACTGTCCCAGCTCAGCCCCTCTGGCTCGGGCACTACACTTGGATCTGGCGGTGATGCATAAAGCAAATCACTCGTTAAAATTTGTGTTGGATATTTAGGAGATGTTTAAGGACATGAATATTTTCCTACACCTTTCCAAACCCTCTGCAGTAATGAATGAGAAAGAAGTGAGAAGAAAATTCAGCACCAACCAATGCAGCCTTAAAAGCAATGTAGGGACCATCCACACGGACACTTGTCCGTCCAAACCCAACAACGCTTGTACCAAATGTGGGATGAAATCAAAGGATGCCCCAGATTTTAACTATTTAGCTCATGGAAGATTTCTATATAACTTGATTTCCCTCTGGTTTTGGTACTTCACATACTCACAGGACAACTCCTCTTTTTACCTGTGCACGTGATTTTACCTGGGAATAGTAAGAGACTCAACCCCAAAAGATTTACGACGCCAAGACAACAATGTTATTTTTGAAGCCACCGTGCATTTTAAACAATCTCAGACACACATACGAGCATGTAATTTCCCAAGAACTAATAGATAAATACATGGGAGAATATAATTAAGGGGTTTATCAATAATCCATAGGGACAAAGAGGCTATATTAAGAATAAGTGATCAATGCCTGGATGGCTCTATATTCCCAGAGGTTTTCCTAAGCAAGATTAAATAAGATTGGGTTTATTTCTTGTGAGAGACTGATGGATTGATAATAAAGAAAGCTAAAGCCAAACCAAAGGATTTTTCCACATTGATGCCTCCACCAAGCAGCTGGGATTGAGTGGGAAAACATCTAAAAAAATGGGATTTGTCCTCTCCCTACACAGGCTGAGTGGGGGTTAATTATGGCTTGTTGAGCCAGAAGGCATTTTGGGGTTCTTCCAGAGGGCAAATGATGGATAAATGGCAGGTTATATATATTTTGATTAGAAAATCCCTGCTGCCAACTTACTCCTCTTAAATGTTTAATTTCAAGGCATAATAAGTCTGCGGCTGGTTCTTGCTGCTCCTTCAGACTCTCCTGTGCAAAGTTACTGAAAGCATCTGACTGACTGATCCTTTCCCAAGCATTTCCAGGGATAAATAAAAAAAATAAAGCTCTGGATGTTTAAAGTGACTTACCTCCAGCACTTGGACAAGCTTTGGAGTCTCTTTTCCAGAGGCAAGATCAGCTGATTGAGATAGAGGTGGGCTGGAGGGATACCCATGGGGGAAAAAAAAGATTATAAGTAATTGTAGAACTACACCTTGTACAAACACTGTAAAAACAAAACCAGGGTTGGTTAATGGGCTGAGCCCCGCTCCAATTTATGCTTCCCTTGGATATCTGCAGTAGCTGGATAGCAGAGAGTCGGCAAACGCAACGCGGAGATGCTGAATCCTGCCCTTTTAAAACTGTGACTCCACCTGAGATGTTCCTTCACCTTGGCTGGGCTTTGGCATTCATTGCCCGTCCCCTTCCCGGTTCAGCCCACGGTGGGAGTTCAGCCTTCACCCGCAGCATCTCCTCGCCGAGCCGCGCCAGCGCCAGCCGCCGGCACCAGCCTGGCTCCCGAGGAGCTGGTGAAGGGAGAAGCGGAGAGATGGTCACAACTCTTTAAAGATGCAAATTGAGAAGCAGCCATCATAACAAGAGAGCTCTGCTAATTCTCTTACGAGTATGCAGATTTCAACGCTGACTTTTCCTGGGCTTATTTGTTTTATTTAGCAATAAATTTAATACCAGCTCCCTGAAGCAAAGAGACAGATGGACTATAAACTTTGAATTTTGAGTAGTTTTACTTCCTTAGGTTCATGCCATCTTTGATGTCTTCTGAAATTACATCTTGGAAAGTTCTCAGGGATTGAATGCTGCTTTTTGACAGCCCTCAAAGCCATTTGATTAGCCACCTTTTAATTTTTTTTTTCTTGTACAGGTTACCTGAAAGCTCTTAAATACCTTCTAAGTGATTCATATCCTTGGCTGCCAGAGTTGTCTCAAGGAGTTGCCAGTGGACGTGAGAAAACCAAAGCACTACATAATACCTTCTCCGCAGGCAAAGGAAAGTAAAATAAGTTTTATGCATCCTTTGGGATGGAAAGCTCCTGAGATGTGAGACCAAGACCCCTGGGCTGAAATAAAATGATGCCCTAGCAGAACACAGGGCAACTGGTGTGGGCTTTTGGAATGACCACGAAGTCGCAACACAGCAGGAAGGATTCATCTCCTTTTTTCTCTTTTTTGCCATCCACCAGCAATTAAAAAATTAGTTTGGAAATGAGGAGAAACACCTGAGAGGTTGGTGCAGCTCAGGGAAGCCCCTGAGAGGAGGGTGGTCTCCATCCCTCAGTTGCCCACAGGTGGAAGGATGAAGCCATGAGCTGATTGAGCACCGTGATGGTCAGATACACAAGAACATCCTTTTTACCATCAGCCCTGGGGTGTGTGAAAACCCAGAATTTAATTTGGAGATATAAAAAACACATCCCATGTGCTCAGGACTCGGGGAGAGGTGAGCTTAAGGGTAACACTGCAACTTCTGAAGTAAACTCCCAGGGGCCACGCAGTGCTTCGATCTAGCAGATCTAGGCCCAGCCGGGTCCCATCACGACTAATTTCCCTGCCACCACACACAAATAGGGAAGGAAATTAATTTTTTTTTAAGAAGCAGCAACAAAAAATCCGCATCATTTCCAAGCTGCCGCCCGGGAAACAGCAGAAAAAAAATCGATGTATGCCAAATGAAAAAGGGCGAGAACAAAGGTGTTGCAAGGAGCCAAGAATAAAACCTGAATGAAAACTGCGAACAGGCTTGACTGCCGAAAAAACCACCCGCCTGAAAGTCCAGGGGATCTCAGCAATAAATCTGGGCCATTTCAGCAGCTCTTGGTTGCTTGCAGTCACCCAACATCCCACCATGGGCAGACGCTGCCATCGCTCAACCCTTCCCAAATTTGAGATGTTACTGACTGCTCAGTGGCGATGGAATTACGGCGGATGAACGTATTATGGGCACGTTAAACTCTAACGAGTGGCCAGTGACTAATGCCATTATGAGGAATACTGAAAGAACTGATGGTGATGAGCCACTTAAAATGAAGTGTTGTGGGTTTCATCCTCAATGGCTCCTTGGTTTCTCACCTGAAAGTTCTCGGGTTGGAAGGAAGAAGAGGTGACACAGGTAAAGGTGCAAGGTTTCCAAAGCGATGATGCAAGGAGGACCCACAGAGACACTCTTTAAAGATAAGACTGGTGGGAAATAGCACTTCTTGGGGAAATGTATGGGAAATACACATTTCTTGGAAAAACATTTGACTCTGGGCTTTAGAGCCTTTGGGAATGCCACTACAAAAGCAAATTTTAATTTTTACCATCTCCCCAGACCCTGTTCTTGTCTCTCTTTTCCCCCTCAATCTTCTTATACTCATTTTCCATGGATTCTTTACCTCCTTCCTTTAGTTTTGCCTCTTCTCCATCCCTTGCAGCACTCATGGAGGTCTCTACAGCCAAATTTAAGTCTCTCGGGTAGATTCTCTCCTCCTTCCTCCCCTTGGTTGGAACAGATTTTGCCACAATATCAACCCATGTTGACTCCATAGGGACATGTCATCCCATGGGGGCATGATGACATTAAAACACCCCCAGGAGACAACTACAGGAACTTTCTTTTTGGAGGGTTTTTAGGGAAATCGCTACAGTTGCTTGAACTTTGGAGAACCAAGTATCAAAAACCTTATTTGCACCAATCTGTACATTTACTGGACTGAACTAAAGTTGCACTTACTCTAATAAGTCACCAAAACCAAAATATTACCAACTTTGTCCCACTTATGAACCATAAGAGGAATCCTAAGGTGCGATGACAGAGACACCCTGTCTTCCTCCCTCTACCCTCTCCAAGTGCTTCTCAGTTGAGGTCAGTCTTGTCCCACAGTGGGAAATGTTTTCTCTCCTCCTCCAACCAGGGCCTTTAGGGGCTTTTAGAGGCATTTCCACTTGCTGGGATGGGATTTTTTTTCATTTGAAAAGTGACTTCATATTCCATTTTATTATTTTTTGAATGTTGCAGGATTTATTCTGTTTGAAGTCTTACATCCTCATTTCCTGTCAGGATGATTAAAATTGATTTCCGCCATCAGCTAGAAAAAGATAATCTGAAGTGGGTTCCTGTGAGAGAGAGCTCTATCCCCACTGGAGACATTACTAACCCTCTCCTATTATTTTAACTTTCTTTTCTGGGGGGATGTCTCTTTGCAAAAGGACAACTCAGTGCTTCTCAGGCATATGTGTCCTCCCGGTAAGTTGGGAAGAACTATTTAACCTCATTTTTCCCATCACAGAAAGTGGACGGAGGGATTTAAATAGCTCTTGTTTACCACTGCCACCCTCCTGGCAGTATTTTTAGAGAGGTAATTGGATCCTCTTGACGCCTTCAATTTGCTTTCTCGAGCTCCACATCCTCTGACCCCACACCTGCACCTGTCCCAGTTTGTATCTGGGTGAGCTGAAACGGGATGGGTTCTTCCCCAGCATTAAGCTGGGTGGACTTGGAGACTTTGCAGAAGGCAGAGGGAAGGATTTGGGCTGGAAAACCGCTGGCAAGCTGTAAAACATCTGAGTGACAAAGAAAACATGGACAAAATGGGCCCAGAGGGCATCCGGCACTCAGGGATACAGTGGTTCCAACCTTTACCCATCTCTTAAATCAACTAGACCTGGAATATTCTGAATAAAAAATTAATTAAAATTAATTAAACAATTTTTTTGTAATTAAATTCAGTACATTTTTATAATTGATTAAATAAATTTTTAAATTAACAAAGTCAACTAAATGCTGGATATCCTGAGTAATCTCCAAAATATGCCAAAAATATCCCTAAAATATAAAAAACATCTTTCTGGGTTGAAGGATCTTGGGGCCTCATGACCACGCTGGTTTGCAGCAAACCCCCATAAGCAAATTTATGCAAATGAGGGGGCCTGGCGGTTCCTACCGCACCAAGGATGAAAATGACACGTTTGTACTGACGCATTTTTCCCCAGCCACCATCTCCAGATTCCCAACCCACGAGGAATCCCCGCAAAAAAAGGGGTCCCCAGACAGGTCCCCACCATCCAACAGATCCCCATCGCAAGGCTTAAACACCCTTACAAGAGAGTAATTTAACGCCATTCCCAGCTTAAGCTCCCTATCTACCGGGCGTGAAATTAGTTCCAGCAAGCTGCAAATTTGCCACTAATAAAAATATTTAGCAATTCGCTAGTCTTTAAATCAGGAGCAGAATATTTTCTTTCCTGCATCAACGCCTGTTTCTTTTTAATTCTAATATTGGAGCATCGGGGAGCTCCAGCCGTAAAACTGGGAGCCTCACGACTGCGCGAACAGTTTTAAATCAGTTCCCTCAGCGCTTCCAACTCCGCTACCAGGAGTTTGATCGTTTATTATCATTTGATACTAGACCGTGCTGGTTGTTTTGGCCACCAGGATGAGCTGGGCAGGGTGGATTTGCAGGTTTTAACACAAAAGGGTCCATCTTGACCCAAACCCGCCCTGTTCCTGGGGGCGGCTCCTTGAGAGGCGTCTTACAAAAGAGCTTCGGTCCACATGATCCTATCTTGAAGGAAGGTGACCCCTCTGTCCTCCTGCGCCAAGCATTTAATTAGCCTCAGCACTAATTGCATCTCTCTGCCAAGCCCATTTCACCCAATGCCAGCCTCAGGACCTTCTTCACGCCTTTGCCAAGAAACGCCACAACTCCCTGATCTCTTCCTTGGGAAAAACTATCCCCAGTGATGAAGCATCCTTCAAATCATTCCTTTTCCTTGGCAGGACGGCAGCTCCCATCGGCTGGAGAGCACTGAGTTACTTGTGTCCAAATAAATCCTTTGCACTGAGTTTTCTGGGCCATGAGCATCCAACAGCACCTGTATGACTCCGCTTCTCCTTATTTAAAGCAGGTTATTGCTTGAGAGCCTTGCCAGGAAAGGCTTTATGGTACCGATATTATGGATGTCAAACACACTGGAGCGGGAATTAATCATTACCCTGTCATTTGTTATCACTTTGATGTGTCCTGTCCCCAGCACAAGGGTTTGGATGCAAGTGCCACACGGTGCAAATCAAAAGTCTCGGAGAAACCTGTATCAGCAAACGCCCCTACATCAACAGTTATCCTGGAAAAAACACCACAAATACGAAGCTTCTCCCGGAGTCATGCAAACAACACAAAAATCCTCAATATTTCCTGGTCTCCCATGGCTTTAACTCACCTTTTATACCCAGCATTGCCTTTCTCCCACTTCCTGTTACTTCTTTTTTCCAGGCACAACGCAACTCTGACACAAGCAATAAATGGGACCAAATCCCAGCAGGTAAAAGCTGGAAGGAAAAGCTATTCTAGGCCAGCAATAAATGATTCTTTGGCAATAAAATTGGATCTTTGCATTCAACTGATGGGCTGATGGAGCAGTCTGCAAGGCAAATCCCCAGCAAGGCATTTCTGATGCTGGGAGGAGGCTGAGATGCAGAAGAGGGATGTGTTTAGGGCTTTGTTGCAGATGGGCTGAAGAAATCTCTAATGAAGGCTGTGCTTGGAAATATCACACCAGTGAGGCTGGTTCTCCCAGGCATCTTCTTCCAGTTCCTCAACTGTGGGTTTACCATTTGGTAAAAATGAAATTTGGGGTTTTAGAAACTACCGGGTTCCAAAAACACAAAGAAATGGGAAAATAGAGAAAATTTTTAATTTCTCGTCGCCAGCAGGAGCAGGAAGCACAGGGAATAACAGAAGAGAAGGTCTGGGAAAAGAATGGCAGAGATGGACATCAACAAGGCGGGGATCGCAGAGGGGAAAAAACCCTGCCTGGTGGGATTAACGACACGAAGCAGAGCAGGAAGGAGTTTGCTATCAAACATACGCTTTTAATATGTTGGCAGGCGGTTGCCACTCGATGCCAAGTAAAGGCAGGTGTCGGAGACAGTTTGTGTTCTGCTTGCTGAAGCATTTGGTGTCATGCTGGCGACTCTGATTTCATCACAGGGAAAGGCAGGTTGATGCTGCGCGGAATAATTAACCACCGGTTTATTCCTCCCCTTGAAAGAAGTGACAGCAAACACCACTCAGGTGACATTTTATGCAGCTGAAGTACTGCAGACTTCAAGCAGTTAAGAGGGAAAATATCAATGTTTAGTTTTTTTCAGGTTTACTGGTAGCTGATCCCAGAGTGCCTGGGGTTGGGACAATATTGCCTTTAAAGTCCTTTCCAACCCAAACCATTATGTAATTCTGGGATTCTATGATGAAGTCGCTCATCAAACCACAACTGGCCTGGGTCTGATGGGCAAGATGTGATGGTGAAGAGACAGGATTTATAAACAGGCTGAAATATTTATTTTAAATGGAAATTATTCTTGTCTTGATTATTAGAAGATGATTATAGCATTGACAAACCTCTGTAGTTTGGCTTGGCTACCCCAGACCCCCAGCATGGCTGTTCCAAAACCCTGCTGTAGTCCCTGTGTCAGCGTTACTGTATTAACGAAATCTGCCTGATTTTGGCCCTAAATATATTTGAGGGCGTGGACAGCTCACTTTTAGGGTTTTAGGGTGAAAGCATGTCCAGAGGTGCTCCCTGCAGCGGGGTGGGCAGGAGCTGGCTGGCGCCGGCCAACGCGAGGTGATGAAGCACCGATCCGTCCGCACCGGGAGCAGGGAGCGAGCTCTGGGACGGGGACCACAGCCGCGGGACGGGGAGCGGCTGAAGCGGGATCCTGGGGATTCCATGACGCCAGGAGGGCCGG
>VXAZ01008308.1:56525-83018 GCA_013399875.1 Gymnorhina tibicen | reverse complement strand
AAAGCAAAAAAAAAAAAAAAAAAAGGAAGAAAGGGGGAAAAAAGTCCCCAAACCAGCTTGCTGTTGCAAAAAGCCCCCACGGGTGTCAGGACTTACAGGTGTTTTGCTTGAACGTGGATTTTGAGGCCCCCTCCAAGAGAATGGTCGTTAAACAATGTGAAAACTCCGTCACACGAGCGCTGGAAGAGCCGTTCTCAGCCCAGCACACGGATCTCTGCCGGGAGCCAGGTCCTCGTGCCCTCAGAGGCCACACGTGCCACCAGCCAGCGGCCTGGGGACGCTGCAGGGTCACACTCTGGGCTCTGCTGAGGACAGACCTTGTCGTGGCACCTCTTCCTATGGCTCCATCAGGGTTTAGCCCAGCGGGATTGATATTTTCCTGGGAAAAAGGGCAGTTGGGGATTGTGTTTTTCTCCGCCTGCTTTTCTTTCATCATTTCTCCTGCTTTTTTTCCCAGGCAACCAGCGAGTTTCCAAGGCCCACTGAGCACCACTGGTCAGAGTGGGGGGGATTGAAGGCCATCACTGTTTGGTCGCCTCAAACCCGCAGCTGCCACTCTCCAAGCTGCCTGCTCCCCTGTGCCACTCCATCACCTTCAGAGGTTTACAGGGAGCTGATCCAACTGGCCAGCAAGTTTCCTCCTTTCCCCCCCACCCCCTTTTTCCCCTTTGCTGATGAAATCAGCACTTAATAAAATCACATCAGGCCCAGATGTTTTCTCCTCGGGTCAAGATCCAAGGAGGTGAAGTCAATTAGAGCTCCAATTTATCCCAGGCATGCCCCTGGCACCGGGCACTGCTCTGCACTGGGCACAGAGCTGGACCCTGCCTGGGCGCGACCCTGGGATGTTGAGGGGACTGGAATCACGTCCCTGGGAGCTCCATGTTGGGAGGAAAATGTGGACACATTGGGAGCAACTGGGATCAACTGGAAGGTACTGGAACCATGTTCAGGGGACTGAGACCACAGCTGGGGCAACTGGGATCATACTGGGAGAAACTGGGAATAACTGGAACCATGCTGGCAGCAACTGGGATCGTCACAGTGGAAGTAGCTGGGTCCATGATGTGTGAGACTGGGACCAAACTGGGAGTGACTGGAATCACACTGGGATTGACTGGGAGTGGCTACGAGCAACTGGAATCATGCTGAAAGCAACTGGGAAGAAGCAGGAGCGACTGGGAGCATGCTGGGGCCTAAAACATCGGCCGGAGCTCTGTGGGTCTGGCCCCCCGGCGCACACAGCTGGCTGCACAGCTGGCCCTGCCTTCAGTCAAGTGACGCCGTGGGGGCCTCTGAGCCCCGTCCCTGCCCGGGGAGCCTGCAGGGCTGGCAGCCAGCAGCACCTCCTGCGGCCCCTCCTAATTAGGAAGTGTCTAACGAAGATCATCAGCTGCCCGTACCGGACCGAGAGCGGCCACAGTGTGCGAACGGTTCCCCGTGGTGTGGGGGTTGATGCACGTTCTTCTTTGGGAGCGAAATGGCGTGGTTTTGGAATATTAATAATCAGGGAAAACACTGGGTTTGGTTGTTTTTTGCAGTGGGATGAGTCAAGGAATAAACCCAGCTTAATTTGGGCTCAGCCCAGGGATGTTCTCTGTGTAGAATAAGCAGCGCTTTGTTGGTGAGGCAGTGCCTAAAGTGATTTGGCATCATCCTCCTGACCCAGACCCTGAAATACGAAGCATCTGGATGGGGCAGGCTCACAAACAAGAGACTGCAGGTGGAGAAAAGCAAGAAGAGGGGTGCGATCACTGCCCCCTGTGAGCGGGGCTGAGTCCCATCAGGACATGGCACGGAGTGGTCACACAGGTTTTGCACGTTTTTATTAATAAAACGGCTGATGGTGAAGAATTGACACAGAAAACCGTCTGGCCAGGGCCCTTCGACCGCTCCTCGCCCCTGCCTCCGTTGAAAGCAAACCTATGGTGGCAGTGAGCCCCCGGGGCCGTGCCCGAGGCTGGGCTGCAGCTTTGCCGAGACGCCCGCGCTCCCGGTGTGCCCCAGCCTCTCTCCTCCCTCTGGGCTTGGGGCGGCTCGCAGGGGGCACGTCAAAACTCCTTAAACCTGCGGGGAGAGGAGAGAAGCGAGCGGCTGAGCGCGGAGGGCAGCGCTCCGCAGGCGCCGGGATCGATGGTGGACGCTGCGGTGCTGCCAGAGATGGGAAGGGAAAACAGCTCTGCCCCATCTGCACCACCAGGAGGAGAAGCAGGCGCAAGGAGGAGATCCAGCCACTGTTTTGTCCCTGGCCAAAGCTGAAATGTCCCCAAAAATCCTACGGCGTTTGTGCCTCTTCTCTGCAAGCTGCTCCAGAGACGCTCCCCAAAGCCCTCAAGACACTGCAGCATCCCCACCAACTGAGCCAGCTGCTTCCCCCAGCAGAAACCAGCTGGAATTCGGTGCAAACACGGATGCTATCAACCCCTCCAGGACAGTCCTCACCCTAACCAGCCCCGGCACAAGAGAGCGGAGCCCGACAGCCCTCCACCGGCAGCCGGAGAAGGAGATTTGGGCCGCACTTACCGCAGCACGAGGCCCAGACTATTGGTCTTTCACCTGCAAACACAAGACATAAGGGACGAAATGTTCGCAGGGGTCAGGGTCTGGCAGCCCCGCCGCCAGGACCAGCTGTGGCCCCTTCCTCTAGGTGTCACATGGGGATGTCAGCAGCAATCAGAGCCAGGCCAGTGCTGATTTGGAGATTATTTATACACTCGCTGCAGTGATTCGGCTGCAGATTTGATTAGCGAGCCCTGGCTGCGTGTAATCAAGCTCAGTAGCACAGGTGGGCAAAGCCTATAAATTCAGCTGTTCCAAGTGCATTAATCAATCCCAATCGATTTGGCATCTGGGCCAACATCTCCTCTAAGTCAGCCGGAGACAAGGATACACTGCCCAGCCACATTCCCCTCTCCCCCGCTCCTCCCACCCCCCACCCTCCTGCACTCTTCCCCAGCCTTTGCAATTTGATCCTTTGATTCCCAAATCTTGATCTCAGCCCCAAATGATTGGGAGCGTGGCTATTTCTAGGCTGAGTCTGCAAAGTGAAACTCGGAATCAGAACAAATCAGGCTTGTGTTTGCGTTTAATCCTCAGGGCTCACGTGGAGATACTTACACCGAGCTACTTCCCATCCATCACTGACTCTGTTAGCTGCACACTAGAGCTACAAAGACACAAGGACGGTGTGTTTAGCACCCCAAGTGTTTTTTGAGGTGCAGATGGCTAAAATCCCCCAGGTGCTGCCTTGGCTCGAGGTGGAAATGTCTCTGTGGCCACAGGAGCGAGGCATCAGGCAGACGGCCTCGTGAAGCCCGGGGCGATGCCCACGCGAAGATGCAGCAGCGACAGCAAGGGATAACAAACATCTTTCTGGAGTGGCAGTGACACCGTGTTTTGGCATCGTGGGACCAGAGGCTGCCCCAGGTTGGTAACTACGTACCCTCTCTGCCTCGCCATGTAGCCACACCAGCCACGGGCCTCTTTGACCACCACACGAGCAAGGAGCTGCAAGAGGAAGGGCGCAGGATCGCTGCAAGGCTGGTGGCACTGCAGCCTCCAGCCCTGGCATGAGTATTTCCATCACCAGGAGATCAACTCTACAGCTCTTCCTAGCAAAGATCATATGAACTAAATCTGCGTGAGGAGGAGGTTGTTGGGAAAAGCCAAGTGAAGGCAGAGGTTTGGAGTCGATACAGGCCTTCGCAGTTTGCCCTGTGCCTGGATGTCTTCTGAGAGCCATCTGTGCCCTCCACCAGCGAGCAGGCAGCTAAAAGGGAGTCTGCGAAACCCCAGGGTAGAGAAAGGAGTCCTGCTGAGGAGAGACCTACCAGACAAGCCAGGACGTCGGCTGCTATCAACATGTAAAAGACATTATTCCAGCCCGTGGGAGAGATGAGCCCAGCGAGCAGCGGGCCCAGCGCAGCACCTGTGGGGGCACGTGAGCCACATCAGCCCCTGTTCCCCCCTGAGAGGGGACCGGGACACCCAAGAACCGCCACCCCCCGGCCATACACACCAACGGATCCCGTGCCATCAATGATGGCCGTGACAGTCGAAAGGGCTTTGGCATTTCCTTTGAGAGATTCATGGGTTCCCTGTAAGGATGGAGGAATAAAACGTAAGGAGCAAAAGCAGCTTTGGGGTGCACAGCTGGCAAATCCCAGAGTGAGGCCGATGTCCCAGGCAGCAACTTCCATGTGTCAGACCCAGCCACGGACAGGAAGACCAAACTCAAATGCTGCCTGCAGCCAAACCATGGCAAAACCTGGATTGCCAGCAGCGGGCAGAAGTTCCCAGGTGATTTGCCAACAAATATTTCCACTCTGCTTGTGCTCAGAGGGAGATGCAGCAAAGCTGAAACACAGTCATGTTGCCAAGGTGAAAAAGCAACAGGAAAAACCCCTGTGTTTAAGGGAGGGTGCAGAGTGCAGCACCAGGTGTGACAGCTCTGCCCTTCTCCACTGGGCTTCAGGGGCATTGGAAAACCAAGGTAAAATGCAAAAATCCCAGGAAGACATCCCTCTGGGAAAGAGGGAACAGCCTCTGGGTGTGCAAGGGCAGCGTGGCGGGGTCTGAGGTGCACCTCTTACCAAATCTGCCGACACCGCTGTTGTGATGAGCGCGTAGGGCCCATTAACCAGAGCACCACAGATGATCAGCATCGCTGCAGAGGTACCCGGGAAGAGATTAAATCTTTAGGTGCAGGGAGCAGCAGGACATTGGATCCATCATCCCCAGCCCGTGTGTGGACATCGCTGCCCCACACATCCATCTCCTGTGCATCTTCACTTTCCCATGGAGCTCCCACCCAGCGGGCAGTGAACACTCACCCAACACCACCCTCCCCCAAATTCGGCCTAGGAGCCTGGCTCAAGAGGAGGAATAAAGGCAGGTGAATCCACAGTGTCTTCCATCACTTCAGTGACGGGAGCAGGCTGCCCCACGGAGCTCCTTACCTATGGATGTGCCAATGCCGTTCTGACCGACATGGTTATACAGGAACAGCTGGAAAAGAGATGCAAGGAGAACCAGTTATGGCTATTCCAGCTGTTTTACCAAGCGTTTTCCTTGCAGCAGTACCCTGGGGATGGGATGGAGAATGTGGGCACCTGAATTACTGCTGGTGCCAAGCGCCAGCTGGGATGGGGGGCTGAGTGCACCCCTCACCTCTGCATCCCACCGACGAAATACCTGGCAGCTGGCAAACCGAGGTGCTGCCACAATTTATGGCCAGCGAGGCTCTGCCGCCTGCCACGGCTGCAGCCAGACGTTAATCTGCCCCCATGGTGCTATCGGGGCCGTGGATGTGACCTGGCCCCTCTGCTTCCCAGCATGTGCCAGCTCCTTCAGCGGGAGAGGCTCCCATCCTGGAGCCAGCCAGGATTGGATTACAGCTAATTAGCCACGTTGTGGAAGCAAAGCCAAATGAGCTCCATGCAGGTGCTTGGGAAGGATGTCCAGGCCAAGCTCCAGCAGAGCATGAGGCCGCTGGCATGGGGGCTTTTGGGATGAAAATCAAAGAGACAAAAGCTGGACCGGCTTGGTGGGACCCCCAAGGCTTTGAGCAGAGTTATGGCAGGATGGGGAAAAAAAACCCTACAAGGTTTTTTCACGTGTCACGGTCTCTGCAATCCCCTCCCAGCCCCTAGAGCTGGACACCCCTCCCAGGAACATCTGGGCACGTGAATCAATCCCAGCTCTCATCTCCGCCGAGCGCATGACCAGCTTATCCTGGGAAGAGGAAGGCAGCAGTGACTCAAAGGAGCCGGAGGATGGAGGATGGCAAACCCTCGTGACGGGGTTCGGGGCCCGCGTGACAGCTCACCATGGGAGCGGCGACCACCAGCATCACGCAGCACGTGGTGGCCCTGCCACCAGTGTAGTCAGAGATGAGGCCGGCGAAGATCCCCCCTGCAAGAAGGAGTGGCAGGTGTCAGTCACACCACCCCAAAGGCAGAGCTTTGCCCTGGCTTGGCCCCAAATCCAACGTGATGCTCTTTCATCCCCCATCTTCTGACCAGTGTGCCCCCAAGATTAAACATAATAGTATCAGAGTGAAGAGCTTTGATTTATCCCTTCCACTTCCTCCCTGCAGATGGTTTCTCAGCACTTCCATGCAGCTCTGGTCTTCCACACTTGCAAAGTGTAGGAAAAGGAGTGCCTGAGCAAGCGAGACCTGAGGAAAGAGGCTGTGATGGTCATCAAAACAAATGGATGCCCAAAATAAAATTGAGGGGTGTTTGCTGCCTGCTGAGTGCTGTGAACACTGAATAAACCTCTCTGGGGAAAGAGATGGTGTTGCCTGTGGGTGGGACCAGTCAAGGCTGGTCAAGGCCATGATTGTCCCTAAATCATCCCTGACCCACCCCCTCCACCCCGGTATGTTGACGAACCTAAAATACCCCCGACATCAAAGAGGGTCGACAGGTCCCCGGCTTCCTTGGCACCGAAATGAGCTGTGAGGGAGAGGAGAGGGGTGAGGAGATGCTTCCTCGCAAGGCCCGCTCCCGCCTCGCTGTCCCAAAACTCACCGACGTTGACAATGTAGAGGGGCAGCCAGTAGAGGAAGGTGTAGCTCACCAGCTTGGCAAAGAGCAGGCACAGGGAGAACTCCACCACGCCCTGGGAGGAGAGGAGGGGACATCAGAGGAGCCTCCTTCTCCTAACCTCCTCCGGATGGTGGGTATTGCCCATTTTCTGCCCTGTGGACACTCTGTTGATGGTCTGAGCTGCTCTGGCTTTGCTCTTTCCTCCATCCCAGCACTCACAGGTATCCGAAGAGCCCCAAGGAAGCTGATGGCTTCGGGCTCCTCAGCTGGCTCCTTGGGGCTGTTGGAGTGATCCGCACTGCTCTGGCCTGAGAGGCTGAGCGGGCCCTCGCTGGAGATGACTGCTTCAGGATCCTTCTCACTGGTGGTCACTCCTCCAGGATCCTCGTCAGAGGCCATCTAAAAGCAAGCCGAAAGCAGGAGATGTGGCCGTCACGGCCGGAAGAGGCTGAAACGTTGGATCTGCTGCTGGGGCATGACCCAGAGGATGCTCACAGTGGAAGAGCAACAACCATCCCCTGTGACAACTGAACATTGCTCCAGTTCCTGCCACTACAGCCTGACGACCCAGCTGTACCCTGAGCGGCACCCAGCCCGGGACAAGCCCCCTGGGAATCAGCGCAACTCACGTGATGCAGAGGTGGACTGCAGTCAACATCCTCAGGATCTGCAGGGAGAAGGAATACCCTGTGAGAGCCTGGACCAGCCCCACTCCAGCTGCTCTCCCTCCAGCATCTCACAGGGGCTGGGAACCCCCCAGGTCTAGGCTGCATCTCTGGGTACTTTCTTCCCCAGCAAAAACCCGAAGGACTTCCCAGATATTTCCTAGGAAGACAGGCTCAGGAGTGACTGGTACAGGGGATGAGCCTGCCTGGACGACCCTAAAGGATGCTGAGCATCCCAGTGGTGGTCAGATCCACAGGTTGAAAATAAGTACACAGGTTGAAAATAAGTATTTGGGATTGCCAAAAATGCTTAGAGACAGGCAAGGTGGAAAATTGTATATATTACACTGGTTGTCTGCTGTGCCCCAGATCACAACACTCACACTCCACGAGGAAGAAGAAGCAGATGATGCCCACGGTGGCGATGATGATGCCAGGCACAACGAAGGACAGGCCCCAGGCAGAGGAAACCCAGGCGCCGGCGATGAGCGACCCTAAGATGTTGCCAACAGAGGTGTGCGAGTTCCAGATGCCCATGATCAAACCTCTCCTGGTGGGGACACAGCCAGGTCAGTGTCTCTGGGGTGCGGCTGCCAGCATCAACAGGGACCAGGACTGGCACGGGACACATGGAGAAAAACTCACTTTCCTTTCCCAAACCAGTTTCCAACGCATGCCACAACAGCAGGCCAGCCGGTCGTCTGCACCAGCCCGTTGCAGACCTGGCAAGAGATGGGGAGCATCACCCAGCAAGCACCAGCTACGGCCACGGAGCCCTGCACTGTTTTGGGCAACTGGGCTCGAAAATAGCCACCCCTATTCCAAAGCTGTTAAGAAAACACCAGGTTTGTTTGGTTTTTTCCCTGCTGGGGCAATCCTGGAGCTGTTTGCATCGTTCCCAAGGCTAAACTGGGAGTGGCTGGTGTTGCCAAACCAGCTGCCCGCACTGCTCGGGGACGGGCACACCCGGCGGTTTCGACGCCCACGCCACGCACGGCCAGGTTTGCGGGGAGTGGAAATGCTCGGTGATCCCCTGCTCAGAAACTGGGCCTCCCCAGTCCCTGAAGGCCACTGAAAAACTGGGATGTGATAGTGATTAAGCCTGGGCATGCTCCAGCACAACACACCTGCACAACGATGAAGTACCAGAGGACGTGGATGTCCCAGAAGTAGCCGAGGCCGAAAAGTGCAGTGAAGAGCCCGCTCAGCACCATTCCCCCCGACAGGTAATAGCGCAGAGGGAGGCGCTCCCCAAAAATGCCGCTGCAGAGAGAGGGAAGAGCACAGCGGAAGCTGTCACAGGGGATGCCATGGATGGGCGTTACCTCACTGAGCCAGTACCCGGAATCCTGAGCGGATCCCTGGCTGCTTTCCTGTTAGCATGACCCCATCCCAGTGGAAACCAGTGTCTGGCAGACTGGTGCAAACTGGTGTGTGGAGGGAAAGGCCCCGTGTACCTGATAAACATCCCGATGGCGTAGGCCACCAGGAAGGCATTATCCAGCGCCCCAAAAAGCTCCTTGTAGTTGTCCCCATCTGGAAAACAAATATTAGGGGCACCTCAGCCTGGCCCCCATCTTGTGCCCCCTCCCCACGGCTGCTGGCTCAGTCTTGTCCCCCATTCCCAAAAGCCTCGTCTCCATGGGGGGTTCTGGGAGCATGGCCAGGTGCCATCAGCACTGGGACCCGGTCCTGTCCTGTCCTGGATTTCACCACCCGCTGCCGCCCTTCGGCCCAGGGGCATGGGACAGACACTCACCACTTAATTACCTCCGGGTGCCTAACGAGCAGCCGGCCCCCTGCCAAACCCCAGCCACGGCCTGGTTTTAGGGAATGGGGGGAGCCCAGCTCAGCTGCCACGAGCGTGGGTTTTGGGGTGCTTGGGGGTGCTCAGCCTTACCAAAGGGGGCCCAGCTGCACCACGTGCTGCTGTTGGAGTCATTGTGGGGGTTCGGGCCCAAGGCCGAGCAGTTGGGGTGCAGCTGGCTCTGCAGGGAGAGAGAGGGGGTGAAATCGAGGTGCTGTCAGCACCCCCCTGCCCGTGTCCCCCCTCCAGGTTCCCTGTCCCCACAGCTGTGGTGAGGCTGGAGCTCACCTTGACGATGCTGATGGGTTTTCGGGAGAGGTGGTAGCTGGTGTAGGAGAGGAAGGTCAGTACCAGCGTCAGCCCCCGATAGCTGGGGGAGGAAGGAAGCAGAGAGGTCAGGGTTTGTAGGATGGGGATGGGTGGCCTCTGCACCCAACAGGACTCTTCTACTGGACTGGTGACCTGAACCAGTTCAGTGAGCTGGTCGGGAAGTGAACAGCCCCCCCTCCCCCCCCAAAAAAGCCCAGGATGCGGCTGAAAAAGATCAGCTGAGTTTTGTGGGGAGCATCAAGCAGAGTTTCCACCTCCTCCAGCAGTTTCATCCCACCGAGACATGGGGTGAGCAAGTGCCTTCCTGGTGTCACGAGTGGAAACTGCGCTGATTCATCATCACTCCCAGGGTTAATCAAAGATAAGCTGGAAAAAAAAGCAGGGGGCAGGATGCCCTAGGCAATACCAGCTCCCCTTCCTCCACCAAACAGCCACTTCATCCTCTTTGCTTGGATTAAACGCAGGGAAGTGGGGGAGCCTGGGCTCAGGAAATGGGGATGCTGCTCCCACCAAAGCTGATGGAAAAAGCCTGGAGAATCCCAAGTAGGATCTAGCGCTCTCTGGAGCAAGATGGGCATCTCTGAAGGAGCTATCCTGCCTTCAGGCAGGGTTTTATGGCAGCACAGAGGATGCAAGTGATCAGGGGCAGCTGCAGCACACAGACATGTCACGGGATTGCTCCAAGTTTAGAAAAAAAACAAGAACCTTTTTTTTTTGGTGGTTTTGGCCCATCCTGCTCCTCTTTGCAGTTTCACTTCTCCCTGGAGCTGCAGCAATGACGAGTGCCCTGCAAATCCAGGGCAACCCCCTGTGCTGGCTCCAAGGCTGCACTGTGGCTGAGAAACTGCTGCTTCCCATCCCAAAAAATGAATAAACCACCCGAAATCACTGCTAGTGACTGCAGGGCTGATCCAAGAGGAGCAGAGAGGCCACGGTAGGGAAGGGGAAGATAAACTTCACGTGCAGTGCCCTCCTAGGCCAGACATTTGGGTATCGGTTTTTTTCTTTTTACCCTATATGTTCTGGCAGGGAAAATTCCAGCTGATGGAAAACCAGGGGGAGTGTTTGGCAATGGGCTCCCAAAAAATCCAAATATTAATTGAAATTAAATGTGCAGCAGGCCCATCACCTCGTCAAAAGAGAAGGGCCAGGACGGGGAGGGAACCCCGAGATGGGCAGCAGCACCCGCCAGCCTCCAGATGTCTCAGGCCCTCAGGCTCAAAATTTAGTGGGATGTGGCCAAAACAGAGACCTTGCCGGCTGCCAAGTCCAAGCCCTGAGCTGCAACTGGTGTGGGCTGACCCCATCTCACAGTGGGTCCAGTGCCTGAGGGCGATGCTGGGCCCTGGGTGAGTGACCCCCAATCCAGTGCAGGTCCCCACCCCAGGTCTCGTCCCCATTCTGGTGCCACTCTCCAGAAAAAGTGACCTGCCAGTCCAAGTCTGGTCCCTGTCCCAGTGTCAATCCCCAGACGAGTGATCTCCAGTCCGGCTTTGGTCCCAGTGCTGGCCCCCATGCTGGTGCCAGTCCATTGGTCCAGGGTCAGTCTCCATCCCAGTGCCAGTCCCTATGCCCAGGGTCAGTCTCCATCCCAGTGCCAGTCCCTATAGCCAGGGTCAGTCTCCATCCCAGTGCCAGTCCCTATGCCCAGGACCAGTCCCCAGTGGAATGACACCCCCTCCTCCCTAACCCAGGGCTGACCCCTGGGCCGGTTCTGGTCCCCATCCTGGTGTCAGCTCCTATGTCCAGGGCCAGTCTCTGTTCCAGTGCTGGCCCACGAAAGAGTGAGCCCCGTTCCAGAGACTGACCCTATCCCTGTGCCAATACCCTCCCTGCCCGATGTCAGTCCCTATCCCGGTGCCAGTCCCGATTCCGGTGCCGGTCCCTATGTCCAGGACCGGTCCCGATGCCGGTGCCGTCCCCCCCATCCCGCTCCCCGGCCCCGCTCACCGGCTGTCCCGGGGGAGGGCGCGGAGCAGGCGAACCCCGGGGGCGAGCGCTGCCCTCATGGCGGGCGGCGGCGGCGGCGGCACTCGGGCACCCCCCGGCTCCTTTTCACCGCCCCCGGGGCCGCCGCTCCCGCCCCGCCGGCCCCGGTCCCGCCCCGGCCGTGCTCGGGCACAGCCCCGGCCGCGAGGGGTGAACCAGGCTGTCCTCGCTCCCCCTGAAACAAAAACCCCCTGCAAGTCCGGCTGGAACGGGGGAACAGCCGCGCTGGGCAGCGGGAGGCGGCAAAGCCCCGAAGGGACCGAGCAGCCCGGTTCATATCCCCCCGGGGCTCTGTGAGCTTCACCAGATGCTGGTTTTTTCCAGCAGAAAAAATTGGATTTAACTTTTCCACTCCCATTCCCAGCAACTCCCGAAGAGGCTTCACTGCCCTGATGCTGACTGAGCTACCCCAGACATGCTTTGGGGTCATTGCCAGGGATTTGGGGAGACCTCCTCTCACCCCCACCCCCCCTTTCAAAGTATCCCGTTTATCCTTCTAGGGGCAGGTCGAGGATGAGGAGCAGCAACAGCTTTATTTACTCCTTTAACTAAGCCCCAAATGAGCCCACAGCCGCTTTGGGGATCCCTCCAGAGAGGAAGGAACAGGGGTTCCCAGGGCTTGAGCAAGCCCTTGGGGACCTGCCAAGGAACTGCTTGTCCTCAGCTGCCCGAGAGCTGAAATCAGTTACAAAAAACCCATTTGCAGCTTTAGCCCTTTGCTTCCCTGCCCTCCCACAGGGCAGATCCTGCCCTTTCCAAACCCACTCCTGAATTAGGACCGCAGCACCTTCCCCTGACGCAAGCGGCTGTTAATAAACAGCATCAGCCGCCACGGATCCCTCAGTGAATGATTCTCCAGGGGGAACCGAGGAGCAGTCCCTGGCTCTGTGCTTCTGTGCCACCTCTGGACCGGGGGTGGGTTTGCTTTGTGCCCAATGGGATGGGAACAGGGAAAAGAAATGATCCGGCACGCTCGGCCACCCATCCTTCCTGCCACGGTTAATATTGGAGAGGGCGGCCAGCAAGGAGTAAATATTAATGACAGGGTATGGAGCAACCTCTGCTCAGGACCACGTTACCTCACCACAGGCAGTTTTGGGGAAACCCATCTTGCTCCAGTCACCCCTGCAAAGGACTGCAGATTTTTTTACGAGGAAAACGCTCCTTTCTGGAGCAAAGTAGAGGCTATGTGAGCATGGGTCAGGTATGAAGCTGTGTGGGTGTTACTGGAAGAGAGGTCCTCACGCAGAAAAGAAGGAGGGAACAATAAACCTGGCTCTGGAAGGTGATCCAAGTAGCAAGGGCTGGCAGAAGCCCTAGGAAAAGGGAGACAAGGGAGCAGGGAAAGGTTAGAAATCCTCCCCTAAGAGATACTGACCCCTGGCACCTCATTTCTCCTCCTTTCACACTTCAAATGAGACAAACAATCCTTGAAAACAGTTTATTCCACAGTCAAATGCTGGAATGCAAGTGCCTGCCATAAACCAACCTCAGAGAGCAATCGTCTCCTTCACCTCGACCATCGCCCCAGCCAACTGCACACCTGGAGCAGAGTGGGAGAGGCACAGCTCAAACTGGAGCACACAAACCAGGAGAACAAAGGTGACGCCGTCCTGGCAGCTGGCATGGAGGGACAGGTAGGACACGGCACAGCCCCCCTCCCTACTCACAGGGATACGGAGCTGCCTCGGTCACAGACGCTTCCCCGAGCGGGCGCAGAGAGCGGCCAAGTCCCGGAGAGGCCGCGTGGCTGCATGGGTGCAGGAGGAGATCACGGAGTGCAGCGCCTGGCTGTAGGCTGAGTGGGACGGGGACACAGAAACGGTGTCAGGGCACCAGAGTTGCACTTATGGCCCGAAACTGGGCTTGGCTCTAGCCTTTCACCAGAGCAGAGAGACAGCAATTGGGGTTTAAGGTAAATCGACATGCCTGTAGTTTTCCACGCACCTGTTTGCACACTCTCGAATATAAAGCAGTACACAAGCCAAAGATTATTTTATGAACCCCAGTGTCTCCATTTTCCCTCCCAGATGACTCCCAGTTGCCCAGCCAGGTACTTTCCCAAGCCATTCTCAAGGTCAGAGCACTCCATCACCTAAGGAAGGCCCTTTCCACACACCTTTGTGCATCCTCCCAGCAGAAGATTCAGCATTTAAGGCAGAGGGCTCTGTGCCCCTAACGAGATGCTTTGCAGCATTTTCCTCATGGTTGTGTCCCCAGCCACATGTGGCCATGTCACAGCTGTGTTATTTAACATTGTAGGGGCTGGTGCCTTGCCGAGGATGCCACTACACTCCCTAAGGGACAGAGGCTGGGTCAAGCAGCAAATCCCCTGACTTGCCCTCTCCAGAGCATATTTGGAGGAGCATCTCCGCACAGCAGCCCAGGAGCATGGAAACACCTATCCTGGTTTGATTTCTCCCTCCGTAATCAGGCCCAGATGTCTCCTCTCTGGAAGCAGGAGCTCCTACCTTTGTGGTTTTTGTAGAAGACGCAGTTATTGGCACAGGTGTCCGGGTGGGAATCCCAAAAATCGGACCCACAGGAACAGAGTGGGGGCAAGTCGATGTTAGAGAGTTTGATTTTCTCCCTCATCTGGGCTCTCAGAGCTTCCACATACCTGCAAGGGATCAAACATTCACCTCTGCCAGGGACAGCCGACTCTGCACAAGGAGTGCAGACTGGCTGTACCTTGTGTGCTCCTTATCCCGCTGCTGCCTGTCCTTCAATCTCCTCTCCTCCAGCTGAAGCTGGGCCAGGGCTTCCCAGGTTCCTTCTCCTGGAGAGACTTCTCGCTGCTCAGCCATGTCTCGCATCCTCTGCTCCTCTTCCCGGCGCAGATTTTCCTTCTCCCTCTTAATCCTGCAGGAACACATGTGCTTAGAGGAGCTTCCCCATCCCAACCTCCATTCCTGGCTGGTCCCCGGCTGTGAGGTCAGGGCACAGGAATCTGGGTGATGCTGCTGCCTTCAAAGGCAAAAGGAATTCTGCACTAATCACAGCATTAAATGTAAATAAATATATTGGCTTTAAACATAAAATGGTCAAAAAAGCTTCCCGAGCCTCCATTCTTCCCCCTGTATGGCAACACAGCCTGTGAATGCTCTCCTGCCCTCAAACTCTTCCTGCCTGCTTGTTTTCTCACCATCATGGACTTCCTCTTCCAGTTCCTTCCTGCATCACATCCACACGTGCTCCTGCCACCTACAGTTCCCCAGAGCTGTGCTCTGTCCTTAAACCAAGCATGTAGGCTGGGCTCTTTAACACCCACCAGAAAGGACCAACACCTCAGCTTCCCAGATTCCCGTTGCTTCTGATCATGAGGCAGCTTGGATCCTTCCTTAAGCAGCTTCCAGGACAGGGAAGCGTGACAGTGCTGGGTACAGCAGAGGCACTCCAAGGATCCCACCTTTACTCCAAAACAGGCTTTAAGATGTACTTTTAACCAAGTTTTCCTCTATTTCCTCAATCTCCCTTGCACCTACACGGCCCTCCAGCCCTTTAGTGGGACCTGGGTTGTGTAATTCCCACCAAACACCAGCAGCAATGGCAAAGCACAAAGACTTTACACCAGAGTATCTGACATTTTATTCCCAAATGCAACAACGTGTCCCAGGCCACTCCTTGCCAGGGGACATTAAAACCAAAATCAAGGCTGGGAAGAAACCAGGGGAAGGCAGTGTCATGGGACATTTTGGACCTTACTTCATGTAGGGGGTCAAATCTTTACATCCAGAAGGAAAGTGCTGAAGTTGAACTTCTCTGGTTGAGTTATAAACTCAGAAATGTTTTTTTAAATGAAATGTAGAACCTTAAGTACAGCACCATAAATCTGCTCCAGAAACTGAGGCCAAGGCCAGCTCGGGGCTTTACACCTCTTAATTACAAACCCAGCTCTTCTCTGCACACACTCCAAGAGAAAAAATAGTAATAAAAAGGTATCACACTTCCTACAAAGTCCCTGGGGCCTTGCCAACATTCACAGGGTAGGACAAGCTCTCCAAAGCTCCCAAGTGCCATGAGGAGCACTGCTTTAGACTGGCAGTTTTTCCCAAAAAAATGCCCATGAAAATCCTGCCCTAGGGTGCCTGTCCCGCTCCCCCAAAGCCTCATCACAGAAGAGCCAGGACGGTCAGATTTAGCTCAGTTCATTCAAAGGAAACCCAGGGTAAAAACAAAAATTAGAGGATCTTTCCTATTTTGCTGTGAATTTGCAGAGCTCCTCCTTAATGAACCCTTCAAGGGAGAAGCTGAGAAACCCCAGCACAAGTGATACTTTTACACAGATACGAAGTGTTCAACAAACACCTGGAAATCATTTTATTACACTGTATAAGTTTTTATGGCTGTGAGGGTGAAGGGTCTGATACTAAAAATGCCAGGGATAATCACAGCTTAACCACAATGACCTCGCCTCAAAGTTTCTAAACGCAGGCTTGGGTTCCCAAAGTCATGATTTGGGAAGTTGCACCTCTCCCAGCCCCATGTTTTGGCTTCCAACACCTAAACAAGCTGCACAGGGACTTGAAAACCAGATAGAGAAGCGCTAAAGGACTCCACACGGCCCAAGGGTCTCTCTCGAGGGGTTGGCTGTGTGAATCCCACTTCAGGGGGAAGTTACAGATCAGTGCCTGGTTTACACCAGACAAGCTCACAAGACCTTTTCAACCTTGTGAAGGACCCTGCCCTGACGGAGGAGGTGACCCCACGGGCGGCACAGACTCACTGGGCAACTCTCTGCCGCCTCTCTCGCTGCCGCTGCTGCTCCCGCACTCGCTCCCGCTCCACGGCCATGAAGAGGCGCCGGCACCGCAGGAATTCGCTCTGCCGCTTCAGAGAAGAGCAGAAGGACATTTGGGAAGGATGTCTGGGATAAATATCGAGCAATATCAGTGCTCAGCTTCATTTCTGGAGGATGGAACCTCACTCTTTCCCCCAAAAGACCCTCAAACATCTCCAAGTGCATGTGATCCAGGACTGGGAAGCTGGAGAGGTGGCACTGAGGTAGGAAAGACCAAGTCATCTCGAAGCATTGGAGAGCTTTGTACCAGCATCCCTCCACTGAAGCTTCCTACGGATGGAAGCTCTGCCACCTGGCAAATTCCTAAATTCTCATTTTGCTGAGGGGAAAAGAGCCAATTCCAATTTCAACCCACTTGAATCTGGATCCACCTGGATACTGGTGCTCCCCCGCAGCTCACTGGAATCCTGTATCTCCTCCAAAAAATGAATGTATGACACCAAGCTGGATTCTCTACATGCAGGAGAACCACAGAGGTGGCAAAACCACTGCTGAGACAAATTCAGGGGCCCTGCAGGGAACAACTCCCATATGGATAATCAGGGTTTAGTGTCTGGGCTTTGACTGACTCCACTGATGCAGCAAGGGCAGGGAAACCTCCTGGCTAAAGCACACATCAAAAGCCCTCCTGCTGTGGGGTGCAGAGATAGTTGGAGCTCCATGGCTCCCAAAAGTTTAATGCATAGTTTTTCCTCATGAATGCCAAAACCTTTGGGCTGAGTTTGTCCACCTCACTCAGTGGAGAGAGCCCAGCACAGCTGGAGATAAAGGAGGAGGAGGAGGAGAGATCACCAGGCTGCCAGTGAAGAAAACCGGATGGAAAAAACCCAGGCAGAGGAGAGTGCTGCAAAACCAGTTATCTTGGATGGATCAGAGCCAAGGAGATAAAAAGCAAGGGGTAAGGGAACGGCAGGGTTAGGACGAGCAGCCTGAGAAGCCCCAGCTGTTGTCACACTGGCGAGAGACCACAACCATATTTGGGATCAGCTGGTTGGAAAACACTTGTGAGGAACAAAAACCACGTGAATTGTTCAGTTTTATGCCGCAAGCTGCAAGAAGGGTGACAGAAGGAGAGGGAAATGTTCCTCTTCATGGCAGGAGGAAGCAGGAAAATAAACGTCGTTGGCTTTAGGCATCCAAGACAAACATCATCACTCCATATCACCCAGATTAGCATGAGCCAAACTGTCCGGGACACAGGCTGGAAGCCCTCACTGTGACATAATCCACTCGGCATCAGGCCTGCAGGCTGGGCTTGAGGCTCTGCCCAAAATCAGAG
Organism: Gymnorhina tibicen; assembly: GCA_013399875.1. Taxonomy (NCBI): domain Eukaryota; kingdom Metazoa; phylum Chordata; class Aves; order Passeriformes; family Artamidae; genus Gymnorhina; species Gymnorhina tibicen. The sequence goes on along the minus strand of VXAZ01008308.1, from coordinate 65,596 downwards.
AAACCTTTATATTCCAGCCTTGTATCTAAACAAGATAAAGCTGGCTTTGTTCTTTCTTTCTTTCTTTTTGTTTTCTTTTAAGCATTTTTGGCAGCTTCTTGGGTTCCCTGCAGCTACAGCAAGCGCCCCTTGGTTTTGCCAGGCAGAATGAATGAAGCCTCTTTCTCCTTCAAACTTTTGGTGTTACTGAGATCCCAGATTTTGTAGGAGGAGTAGGTAACAGTTGCACTTAGTCACAACGGATTTTAAAAAATAACCTGGTAGCTTTTCCCAAGACCTGAGACACCATCGAAGCTGACAAACTAAACCCAGCAGGGTTTCATACATCAAAGCTCCTCTGAGGCTTATTTGAGCCAGCAGCATTCCCAACACCCAATCCCTTTCAAACAAAACCACAAGGGCTTGGCTCCCCTGGACAGACCTGCTTCCTGGTTTCCTCTTGGTCAACACCAGCCCAGACTTTGAGGGGAGGTTGGTATTCAGTGTGTGGCTTCCCAGGAGGCTCGGGCAGGCTTGAGTCCTTCACCAACCCATCACAGACCTGAGAGACAATGGAAGGGAGCAGCATCAGCATGGCCACAGTTCAGTTTCTCATCTTCCCCCAGCAAAACGCTCTTCACTGGAGGCAGGGCCTCTGTGTGATCCCTACAAACCTCAGTGGGATGACCCACCTGTGAAATGGGTTTCATCTGGGGTACAGGTTGGCCATGAACAGGAGAGATGTGACACACCTTGACATAGGAGTCTGAGTACCAAAGCTTTGTCAAAACACCTCTTAAGATATCCTTGGAAGAGGGTCCTGGTTTAGTTTAAATAAGGATGCACACCTCCCACCCCAAACTTCTATTATGAACTTTGTGAAGTGTGAAACAAATAACTAAGTGTAAGGGCAATTCCACAGCCAACATCTCCCAAAACCGCAGTGTAAACCTCAGCATAAACTTCTGCTGTCTCCCCTGCTCTCCATCTACCCAGCCAGTATTTCTGCTCCAAGCTGGACTAATCCCCAGCCGAGGCTGGGCACACACTGCCACAGCCATAAAGCCTTTGCCAACCACCCCAGGTAATCAGGACAAACCATTTCCACCCCCCAGATGCTCAAAAAAAGCTGCCTGAAAACAAAAGAGGAAGGATAAATACATCAACCCCTCCTAGGGCAGTGCCTGCCACCCCCAGGCACCACAGTCACCTCCTTTGCCTGAGACAAAGCTTTTTTTTTTTCCCCTTTTCTAGGAGGTTTCTGACTGATTTGATCTCTTCCACCCCAGGGCCTTTCTGCCCGGTCTGAGCATGGCTCTGGGTATGATGTGACTGCATGCCCTTGGTTTCAGCTTTCATCTGGGCAGCTGCCAACCGGCATCACAAGCAGGCAGGAATCAAACCCTTCAAGGCCACAGCTGCACCTGAAAGCAGGGAACGGCAGCACCAGTCTCACTGAGCTCCAGTACTGTCCCTGAGCCCGCTCTGAGGACTGTAGGCTTAAGAGTTAAGCAGGCCTGAGGGGGCAACTGCTCTACTCCAAGAGCGGCCTCTTCCAGACACCAAAATAAATCTAATGGTCTGAACCTCTTAAGACCAGCTTTGCACGGGTCTTACTTTTTCTAATTCAATTTTGATGTAGAAGTCATCGTCCTGCCCAGTGCCATGTGCAGCTGTGCCCTGCTCCAGCAGCTCAGCAGGCAGATCGTGGTGCCCCACCAGCAGCAGCTCCTCACTCCTGTCCATGGGCATTGCAGCTGCCAGGTAAGGCCCTGGTTCCTGGAGAAGGGAGGACATGGGTGTAAACATGAAATTGAAATCTGGCTGCTTTGGTGCCAAGGGAAAGCTGAACACCCTCGGAGCAGCTCTAACACGAGGCTGTGTGTGCTGTCACTCGGATGTGATCTGGCAGCGCCATGTGTTCAGCAGCACCATGGGGCACCAGAGCTGGCAAACAGGAATGTGGCAGGGTGACTGTGACTGTGCTCTCCCCAATTGCAGGAGCAGCGGGACAGACGTGTGGGGTGAAGGGAAGGCAAGGCAAAAACCTCTCCAGGCACTGTTTCACAGTGGCAAGGAGCTGGGATCTCTGAGCGACACCCGAGTACAGAGCGTACTCCTTCAGATGGGAAGTGGGCAGGCTCCCCAGTGGCAATCCACAATATTTTGAGAGGCAGCAGATTGTTTCCTACAAACTAAAGAATCAAAATGCCAGAAGCAAGCTTGAAGCCAGGATAAATTTTTTTCCCTTGCTTTTTTTTTTTTCGTTCAGCATGGTGGGAAAGGAAGATCAGGACTGCTGACAGAGGGAAAGGATGGATCAGTAGGAGAACAGATCACGCCAAGAATTCCTTGATACGGCTCTGCTGCTATTTGGGAAGGACAGAGAATAGCCTGGAGTCAGTCTGAACATGGAATTATTTGATAGGCACAGGAATTACTCCATCAACCCCATTATGACAGACACATGACAGAATAGCTGCTTCGGTGAGGATAAGGGAATAGAGGGGAAGGGTTATGGCTTTGGAAGGTTGCTCTGGAGCACTGAAGGTATAAAAGTCATGAAACTGTGAAAAAACATCACCAGCTTTGTGGAATGAGACACTGGGGAAAAGAATTTGGATGCTGCCATGCTGCATGGGAGCTACAGCAGTCCACCAGACCCTGAAGGCAAAGACTCAGTGAACAGGATGAGCGTGGGACACTGGACAGGTCATTTCCAGGCAATTACCATTTCGGTATCTGCTTGGGAAAGCAGGCAATTAACTCTCCGGATGCTTTTGACCTCAAAAGAAATCTTGAGGGGAGAGAGAGCGCGTAACAATTTTAGGAACATGGATTATTGATCACGGGGAATGCAACACTTTACAGGGAAAAAGGAAAAAGAAGAAGAAAAATGCAGAGAACAGGACTGAGGGGAAAAAAATGTTTCAGCCAAAGGCTTACTTTGAACTTGCAACAGCAGGGAGAAAAATGCTGGGACTATTATTGGGAAGAAAAAGTCAGGTTATTCCTAGAAGCTGAGGTTTTTAAGGAGGATGGACCTGCCCTGGGCCACTGCCAGGAGCAGCAGCTAAGCTGCAAACAGCTCCCTGAAATCTATAATCCAGATTATCAGAAAAGGGCACAAGGAGTGTCTTCCTTTATTTTAAGGAGGGGAAAAGGAAACACCAAATAAAAGATTTTAGCCTCGAGAGTTTAACCGTGACTTTTGAAAAAACAAGAGGAAATCACCTTGTAAACTGCCTGTAAGCCACGAGAAACAAGATAAGCAGCAACCAGCATAAATTTGTCAAGAGCAAGTCAGGTCAGGCTAAGCTGAATGTCTCCTACAACAGAAGGAAGAGGCCTCAGGCAACAGCAGAAAACTCTGGGGCTCAGCTGAGCTCTTGATGTGGCCTAATTCAACACTGGGGTAAAGCAAAACCTGTTAGATGGAAGACTGATCTGGGATGTGCAAAACTGATTAAAAACATGGCCCAGATTTGGTCTCAGGAGTTCACTGCACAGAAATAGGGTAAGAACTAGGTGGGCTCTGCTCTCTGATTTCATTATCAGCCTGGATGAAGGAAGAAAGAAGCACCTTGATTAAGCTACTGACCCCACTTGCACTGTAGAAGTATTGGGTGAAAAACCCAGGGTTCAAACCAAAGAAATGGGCTGGAATACACAGCACAAGGAAATCCAGGGAGCACAAAAGCAGAGGCAGCACTACCAAGGGGTTTAAGTCCATGGTTATGTCTGCGGCAGCCTTTTGCACCTGAAGACGAGGGAACATGCTGCTGTCCTGCCAGGCTGGGAAAATGCCAAACCTTCATAAAGGGAGAGATTCAGAGTAATATGGGAGCTTTTTTCTCCTCATATATCACGGAGTAATAAAACAAAGCAATGCAATAAATCAATATATTCCTCCCAGAATAAATCACCCAGGGAAGCTGTTAAACTTCCTTATGTAGATTAACTGCAGCTGCAGTGAGGCTGGGGTGGGAGGATGGCCCCAAACCCCTCCCAGTGTTTCTCACTGCTGTGGATGACTTGCCCAGGACTCCCATGGATCTCCTGTAACCCTCTGGCTCACCTGGGCAGTGGCTCTATTATTTATGTGAGGTCATGAATCAACCCATCTCACTGAACACATTGAGGGCTCAGACAAGAGGGGTGTTTAGTACTGGAAACAGGTAATGAGGTTTTTGAGCCCATAATTATTTTGTTTCTCTGAGTCCTGTTTGCAGAGCTGACTGACTTCATCAGAAATCCAAGAGTACACAGAAGAGGAAGAGCCAGACCAGCCCTTCTATAAAGGGTAGTTTCTAGATAATCAGCCAAGATCTACTTCACCTTTGCTGAACCTGAGAAAGAGAAGGGAATGAAGATTTACAGGATGGGCAGGAAACTGGCTCCAGAGGCCATAAGACAAAACACCAGGCTGAGCTGCTGCTGGTGTTCTCCAAAGTACGTCAGTTTAGGAAAGGTCTTGGCATAGAGACTGGGATAATAGCTACAACACAAAGGTGTTCTTGAGAACTGGAGGAGCAAAATCAGAATGAAATTCAGCAGAGCAAAAGGTGGGACTGACCTCTTTCCATGCACTGCTTTGAGGAAAGCAGCTGTGTGCCAACAATTCATAGCAGAAGCCAGCCCGGGGTGAGGAAAACCCTCCAGATCTTTGCCACCCACACAAAACAAGGGATTGATGCAATGGAAAGAGTTGTTGAGGTTTGAAGAAATAAAGGCACCTGAAGGGAGGGCTGGTCATCACATTCCTCCCAGATACCCAGATCACAATCTCAACCTTTAAAGGTCTTTTTTGCATTCTTGAGTTCATCTCAGAGATGTTTTCACACACTTTATCCTGCCGCCTTCTCTGAAACGGGTTACCCCTGAGGTGAGTCAGGAAAGCACAATTTATTTCATTCCTGCTGGAGAAACTTCCTGAATTATGCTTTGGATTTGCTAATTAGAGCCAAACCTTCAGCAGTCTGCAAGGCGATTTCTCTGCCCTCACCCCGGGCAGCCCTGGCTCACCTCCAGCCTCCAGGCAAGGGGGGACACGGTCCTGGTCCTGCGGGACGCCAGCCTGCGCCGAACCTGCTTCACAGCCCTGCTGAGCTGCGCCCAGGGGGAAGGCAAAGAAAAGACAGGACAAGTTCAGCTGCACGGAGAGATCTCCCAGTCAGTCTGCTCCAGCCAAGGAGCTCGATCGAGGCAGCACAACCCAGCACACAATCAGCCAGAGCTTCACCAAGGTACTGAAATCCTGATCCAGGCAACTAATCTGCTCCCAAAAAATGTTGCTGAGATGCCAGATCCCAAATTTTCCTGCTTGGTATCCAGCCAGAAGTGATTTTCCAGCCCAAGATACTTCAACTGGAATGCATCCCATGGTGCTTCAACTGGAATAACACCAGATCCTAGGCGAGCACACAGGCTTTCTAAACCACCAAAAACACCATAAACATCACGATTTAAAAAAAAAACAAAAAAAACAAACCAAAACCAAAAAAGCTTAAACAGTCCTGAAGGCAGGTTTTCCCAGATTTTGGTCTGCACGAGACAAGCTGCAATGAGCTGGCACCACCTAGTGCCACCTCTGCGCCAGGACACGGCTGGGAAAACACCGTGCCTGCAAGCAGCCAGACCAGCTCAGCCACAGCATCCTGGATGAGCCACCCAGCTGGATGCTCTTAGGAGCAGCACAACATTCAGGGTGACAACGCGAGCTAAAGTTTCATTCAATACCTAAACCCAAACATTAGGGATGTGCTGTAGAAGGAAAAAAGAAACATTGCCCATTTGCCATTTCAAACACCGAGGATCCAAAACGCCAAAGCAGCGATAGAAAGGCAGGAGGAGCACGGCTCACCTCGGCAGCTTGCTGCTGGAACGGCTCACCATGATTCTCTTCCAGCTGGGCTGGAATGATGATGGGAGCAGGGAGACTCTGGAACAGGCACGTGCTCTTCCAGGGGGTCGAGTACTGCACAGGAGCACAGCTCTCCCTCTCCGCCTGCCAGGAAAAAGCCACGTGGGATCTCCAACCACGACCCGGCAAGATGTCAACCGTGGTGACATTTTACCACCCTTGGGTGAAATTTCTTGGGAGGGAGCTTTTGGCTCTCCCCATGCTAAGAGAATACAAAGAACCATCAGGCTCCTTGGGGCTGAGGGCATTTGCGGGCTTCCAGCTTGGAGCTGGCAGTTACATGAGGACATCCCTAGTCAGCCATGGAAACAGCCCAAACACCCCAAGGATGGCCAAAACTGGTGACATCTCAGTGCATTCTCTTTTCTGCCACAGTCAGATCCTGGCAAGTCTCCCCAGCACTTGTTTGAGAGTAGAAAGGATTAAATATATTCACGGGATAATCCAAAACAAGCCCATGGAGGAAAAGGGAATGTGGAGACAGAGGGAAAGTGTTGCTTGAAAACTATTTGGCTGCTCTGGGAAAGGGATGGGAAAAGAGACAGCAAAAAAGCTGCTTAGCTTCAAATGCAGCCAGGAGACATCCATATCATTCCCAACTCCTGCCTGGCTGATTTTTAACTCCAGGCAATTCTGCAGAGAGCTTCAGGACTCTGTTTTGCTGTTGCCTGAGGGAGCCAGCAACCTTTCCCCTAGGGAGGCTTCAAAGCACCCCCAGCACCAGCCAAAGTGTCGCGCTGACCCAGCCTGCCTGGACACTGTTTACCACCACAGGGTCTGGAACCTCAGATTTTCTCTTTTTTTCTCATTAGCACCTTGACCTAAGCTCCAGTGTTTGGATTTTTCCCAACTGATGTTGGGTTTGGAGGAGTTTCTCCTGACAGAGCCTCACTTACTGCTTCGAAGGCCTTCTGCAGCTCCTGCCTCCAGCGCATCCTGACCTGCCGGTTCACCCGCTGCCTCACCTCGCCCTGGAATCTCCTCAGGCTGGCTGCCTTCTTCCGCTGCTGCTCCTTCAGCTCCTCCTCCACCCGGCATGCCGAGGTCTGGGAGAGGTGGAAGCAGATTTCACCAGGGTTTTGCTACATTGTAGCATTAGAGCAGTTTGTATCCCTGTATCCCCTTTTCCCAAACCTGGAGTGACCAGGCAGACACCCACAGCAAACTCCATGTTTTGTTTCAAAATACGTGGAATAACAGCTAGGACAATGTCTACTGGGTTATTATGGGCTAGATTGAGTCTGACTAGACACAGAGCATGCACACCTCTGCCTTGGCCTCTCTGCAACACACACGGAAGGAAAGAAAAAGGAGGCTCATGGAGCAGCTCCCAGCTCCTGCTCCCATGACAGGATGCTCGAACATCCAAAGCCTGGATCCAAAAGGAACAGGCCAGCCCCTCATCCTGCTAACATTCTGCAAGGCTGGAAGTGCATCAGGGAAGCAGTTCACAGAGCACAGCACTGCTCCGGAATGTCTTCACCATCTGAAGTGAAAGATTAAGAGCAATCACCTGAAAAACCCAAAAATCCCGTTTTATTCTCCTTGCGATTCTGCCAAGCAACTCTGCAACACCACCATGGCTTAAATTAAAACAACACTGCTCTCCTGGCTGCCACCACAGCAAGAGAAACCAGAGACTGAAGGGATGGAGGAAAGGGGAGAGGCCAAAGAGGAACTTGGAACAGCAGGGTCAGCACAGCCCAACAAAACTCCAAGATGGGGAGAAATCCATACTGTTAGGGATGAAACCAAGACAATGCTCCAGGGAACAGCCCAGTGCCAGCTCACCCACTGCCCACCTCAGCAGTAACTCTGATGCACGAGGCATTACTTTGTATTACTTAAAAGGGTATTAAATAAGCTCAGATAACCCTGGGCAGCTTCATTCACCTCTGGAAGCCTCACATGGGGGGCCCCAGGAGCATCCAGGCCCCCTGAAGCTGTCAGGAAAAGTTCAGCTCCCCCAGAAGTTTCACCGTGCCAAGATGGAAGTTCTGTGGAATATGGAGATGATTGATTTCCATAAATTATCTCAACCTTTCAGGATTTAAATTACGATATAGAAATAAATCATCTCAGAAGGGCAGGAGCTTCTGTAATGTTCAGACATTAATTACAGGGGACTGAACTAATCATCCAATATTTAATGCACTTTTAGTCCTCCTAGAATAACCCTCAAAGCAGAAATCCCTGAGATAAGCACCCATGAAGATTTCCTTAAGTGTTTCTAATGGCGTACAGTGGGGATTGGCTCCAGACCCTGAAACACTCAATTTTTATGATTTCTTTTTTAATCAGCAACACAGAATAAAATCTCAACTCCCTGACATCCTTTACGGATGAGTGGGAAAGCTAGAAGCAGCACTAGCTGGGTACCCCATCTGACTGATGTTTAAAATTGATGCATTTCTCCTCAAAAAACAGTTTATTGGAGGGCTATCAACTTGGAGAGATGTTGTGGGCTTGTGCAAAGGAGAGGCCAGACTACATGGACATCACAGTGGCTTCTGACCCCACTAAATCACATTAAAACAAATTATTACTTTTAGGAGCCATGTTCCTGGCTGCCTTCAGGCTGTGAAAAAGATCGCTTTTGGCTCTGATCACCCCCCGGGGGTTTTACTGGCACACTGAGGGGTTAGAGATGCCCCGGCAGATGGTGCTCTCCCTGCACTCACAAAGGCCGGGCTTTGCTCCGGCTGCCCGGGCGCATTCTCCACCCAGACGACGACGGGGGCCACGCTCTGGTTCCTCTCGGCCAGCACCCGCCAGCTTTGCTGCCGGGGTCTGCCCTGGTGCCTCCCCGGGGGCTTCCCGGCCCCCCAGCGCTGCTCCTTCGAGGAGGGCATGGTCCCGGCACTGCCGTGGGCCCGGTCCTGGGGAAGGGGAGCAGAGGTGAGGGTGTCTCCCCGGGCACCCCAACCCGCACCCTGCCCCATCTCCTGCCCCCCGCGCCCACCTCCCCTCAGCCACGGGGCGCCCCAGTGCCCTCCCCGTTCTCCAGCTCCCGGGCACCCCCAGCCCTTCCTGGCTCAGTGCCCCCTATACCCCCATCACTGCCCCTCTCTCCCCACTGTCCCCTCAGTTACCCAACCCCACGGCACCCCACCTTCAGCTCCCTCCTTCCCCCGAGGGCCCCCAACCCTTCGTGGTCAAATCTCCCTGC
>VXAZ01008308.1:5483-55011 GCA_013399875.1 Gymnorhina tibicen | reverse complement strand
AGGGAAAAAAAATAAATTAGCCGGGCGAAGCGCCAAGCCGGGAGCTCCGAGGGACGTGCCCAGAGTGGGGAAGCGGAGCAATTCGGGGGGCGAGCCTGCCCGAAATGTGGGGAGCGCCGGCTGCCCCGCGGGGCCACCCCGCTCCCCCCTGCTTGCTGCCGGTGACCTGGCTTCTGGCGTTGCACGCAGGTAGGGAGTTTTCCCATTTTTCCACGGTTTTCCTGTTTTTTTCCTTGGGTCTTGGGGGTATCCAGATGGAGGATGAGGGCCGGGGGGGTGATGAGGGTGGTGATACCCTATGGGGGGGGGTTGGAGGGAGGGTTGTCGCGTTGTCGAGCGTACTCTCTGCTTCGGAGCTGGAAAAAAGGGGGTAAAACTGGAAACGAAAACTGGGGAAAACACTTTTCTGGAGCCAAGCGGGTGCTGGTGTGGGGGAGGATTTGGCACCGCCCCCACCCTGAGCTTCTCCCCAGTTTTTTTTCTTCCCCGAACCCCATTTTTTCCTAATTTTTTAGCATCTCCAAATCTTTTCTCTTACCCATTCTTCAGCTTTCCTTAAAAAGTCATTTTTCGCCCCATTTCTAGGCTTGCCTCATCCCGCTGCAACCCCGGTTTCCTCCATCATTTATTCTCTAAATTCTCACAGTCTGGAGTTCAATGAGCCCCAAACCGCCCCATCCCAGGTCTGGCAACACAGAAAATCACCTTCAACAATTTTATTCCATTTTATCAAAGTTTGCACCCAAAAGCAGCCCTGGTGAGGCCCCATTTCCCTTCAGATGAGGAGGATGGATGCAAAACAAAACCAGCTGGGTTCTTTGCTGGCTTTGATTTAAACCCTAGAAAACAGCCAGGGCTGCAGCCAGGGCACCCCAAAAATGCTGCAGGGCTTTTTTTTAAAAAAAATAGGGATTTGTGCCACAAAATAGTGTGAAAATGAGGATTTTTGGTGGGCTTTTTTCAACAAAAGCCATTGAAAAGGGCCGGCAGATCTCCATCCCTAAGCCAAGGATGCCGTAGGAAAAGCGGACGTTCCCTGATTTATTTACGAGCTCCCAAATCTTTTATCCAGAGCGGAGAAAAAAATTAGGAATAGGGTGGGAAAAAAGGGAAGAAACAGTTAAAGAGCAGCGATTTGGTGCACGGGGAGGGGGCAAGGATGCATTAAAGGTCACATCCCCATCCCATGCCTTGGCCTTCCCTGTTGGAGGGGGGGGTTCCCTAAATTTGGCGAGTCGGGGCATGTTTGCGGGGCCGAGCGCGGCGCTGCCGGGGAGGACGGACGGACGGATGCTGCATACCAATAGGTCCCATGACTTTCCGGGCTTGTTTAAGGCCTTTCTTGCTCCCGCTTCGCCCTGCCCAGCTGGTTTTCCCACTCTCCCCTCCTCTTCAATATGGGGTTTGTTCGCTGTCGGATGATGGTATCCGTATGGGGGGTTCACGGATGGGACCTCTGGGATGTCAAGAGGGGGATGCTAAGGAATTTTGGGGAGGGAGAATGTTCTGGGGGGTCCCCTCCTCCAAAAAATCATGTTTTTACACTTTTTCCCTGCCTCTTTTGGCTTAAAACCAGCGATGAGGAGCAATGCACGTGCATCAACTCCCATGATGCAGTTTTGCATCTGAGGGGGCTTTGTCTGGACAGGAGCATCCGATGGAGATGGCAGTGGGATGCAAAATCCTTCCCCCACACCGTTTTTGGGGGAATTAAGGTATCTTTGCAAAGCATTGCATTGATCCAAGCACTGGAGTCTCTCACTCCCCAGGCAGCTTTTGCAGGGCAATGATACGGCTTTGCCAAGGGTTGCCTCGACCCGCGTCCCACCCCCTGCACTTTTGGGAGTGACTGTGTGCATCTTTGCAAAGGGTTGCGTGGACCTGGCTGCAGGAGCACTCCCCCTGCAATTTTTTGGGTTGATAGATAAATTTCTGCAACGGCTTGCATTGACCCAGGTGCAGGAGAGCTCCTGCCCAAGCCCTGCACATTTTGGGGGGCACCACATGCATTTTTGCAGAGCATTGCATTAACCCAGCAACAGGAGGTCTTCCATCTACACCTCCTCTTGCATTTTTGGGGTGATGCCTGCATTTTTGCAAAGGGTTGGTTGCATCGACCTGATTGCAGGAGCACTCCCACCCCCAATGCAGCTTTGGCGGGTGATAACACATCTTTGCAGAGGGTTGCATTGACCCACCTCCCCTGCCCAAAGCAATTTCGGGGGTGATTCTTTGGTTTTTACAACATGTTGCATTGATCTGAGCACAGGAGGGCTCCTACCCCTCACACACTTTTGGCGTCATGCGCGTGTCTTTGCAAATGTTATGGAACCAAGTTGGGCACCTTGGGGGTGCTCAGCACAGCTCCAGCTTGGGGTTTCCCTGTTTTCTCCACGCTCGGCACCCCACTGTCTCTCCCCACCCCAAGGTCTGCTGGCAGGGGTGAACATCACCAGCCCCACACCACTGGTCCGCGGCACGGCGGGCAAAGCGGCGCTGCTGTCGGTGCGCTATGCCAGCGCCAGCGCGGACAAGCCAGTGGTCAAGTGGCAGCTGAAGCGGGACAAACCCGTCACCGTCGTCCAGTCCATCGGCACCGAGATCATTGGCAACCTACGGCCCGACTACCGCGACCGCATCCGGGTGCTGGAGAACGGCTCGCTGCTCATCAGCCCCTTGCAGCTGGCTGATGAAGGCGCTTATGAGGTGGAGGTATCCATCACTGACGACACTTTCACCGGCGAGAAGACCATCAACCTCACCGTGGACAGTAAGGGCAAGAATGACATCCAGTGGAGACTGGGTTATCCATGGGATGTCTTCCCTGACCACATTTTGGGAGGGCTTTCTCCAACTGGGAGGTGGTTTTGGGGGTTTCAACCACCCTGTGCAGCCAAGTTGGTGGGGTTTTGATGTCTCTCTTCCTGTCCCCTGAGCCCATCCTGCCACTGAGACATGGCATCACCATGGTTCCCCTACTTGCCCACAGTTCCCATCTCAAAGCCACAAGTGCTGGTGGCCTCCTCAACGGTGCTGGAGCTCAGTGAGTTCTTCACCCTCAACTGCTCACACGAGAATGGCACCAAACCCACCTACACCTGGCTGAAGGACGGGCGGCCGCTAAGCAACGACTCCCGCCTGCTCCTCTCTCCTGACCAGAAGATCCTCACCATCACCCGTGTTCTCATGGCTGACGATGATGTCTACAGTTGCCTGGTGGAGAACCCCATCAGTCATGGCCGCAGCATCCCTGTGAAGCTCACTGTTTACCGTAAGCCACCCCTTCTCCCCTCCTGCACTCCCAGGCTTGGCCATCCCTCGCAGATGCTTTCAGCTAAAATTTTTGGGGGGTTGTCCCCCCTCATTCCTCTCCTCCAGGTCGGAGCTCTCTCTACATCATCCTGTCCACGGGCGGCATCTTCCTTCTCGTCACCCTGGTGACAGTTTGCGCCTGCTGGAAACCCTCCAAGAAGTACGGGTGGGGATAACATGGGAGACAAAGGGGGTTGTCCCATCTTGTCCCATCCTGTCTTGTCCCATCCTGTTTTGTCCCATTTCATCTCTTCCCATGCTATCCTGTCCTGTCCCATACCATCCTATCTCATCTCATCTTGACACATCCTACCCCATGCCATGCCATGCCATGCCATGCCATGCCATGCCATGCCATGCCATGCCATGCCATGCCATGCCATGCCATGCCATGCCATGCCATGCCATGCCATGCCATGCCATGCCATGCCATGCCATGCCATGCCATGCCATGCCATGCCATGCCATGCCATGCCATGCCATGCCATGCCATGCCATGCCATGCCATGCCATGCCATGCCATGCCATGCCATGCCATGCCATGCCATGCCATGCCATGCCATGCCATGCCATGCCATGCCATGCCATGCCATGCCATGCCATGCCATGCCATGCCATGCCATGCCATGCCATGCCATGCCATGCCATGCCATGCCATGCCATGCCATGCCATGCCATGCCATGCCATGCCATGCCATGCCATGCCATGCCATGCCATGCCATGCCATGCCATGCCATGCCATGCCATGCCATGCCATGCCATGCCATGCCATGCCATGCCATGCCATGCCATGCCATGCCATGCCATGCCATGCCATGCCATGCCATGCCATGCCATGCCATGCCATGCCATGCCATGCCATGCCATGCCATGCCATGCCATGCCATGCCATGCCATGCCATGCCATGCCATGCCATGCCATGCCATCCCATCCCATCCCATCCCATCCCATCCCATCCCATCCCATCCCATCCCATCCCATCCCATCCCATCCCATCTCTCCCTCCCTGCAGTACTTGACCCTTCCCTGGATGAGGCACAGGCAGTCCCCCACTGCCTCTAACATGATGCCAGTGCTGCCCCATCCCCTATCCCTTCCCAGGGAGAAGCGACAAGCGGAGACGCAACCAGCCTCTGACTACGCTGAGCAGGATGAGGAGCGCCTGAAGCACGATGGTGAGTGCCGGCCTCAGCGCGGCGGCGGCGGTGGGTTGGGGGAACACCAATGCTCCTGGCATGGTGAGCAGCACCTTGCTTCCACACAGCCGAAGGCATCCCACGGAGCGGCGAGCACGAGCGCAAGAACCCAGTGGCTTTGTACATCCTTAAAGATAAGGTGAGAGCCAGTAGCACCAGTAGCACACTGACAGCGTCCCAGCACAGGGTCTCGCACACGTCCCACGCTTTTCTACTCCTGGCTTTTGGCAGGACTCGCCAGAGGCGGAGGAGGATTCGCTACCTGAACCCCGCGGCACAGTTGAACCAGGTTACACCAGCTCGCCAGTACCAGCAGCCGGTCGCTCACCAGGACCCGTGGGGCGTTCGACTCGTCGTTACCATCGCTCGCCAGCTCGCTCACCCGCCTCGACGCGGACCCACAGGTCACCACCGGGCTCACCGGCACGTTCCCGCAGCGCTCCACGGCTGCTGCGGACTGCCGGCGTCCACGTAATTCGGGAGCAGGAAGAGGCCAACGCCGTGGAGATCAGTGCCTGAGCAGGGGGGACTGTGCACGCTTTGGTGGCAGCGTGCAAGCGAGCAGGGACATCAGCACGGCCACGCTTCTGGCGGGGACCAAGTGGGGACACCGGCACAGCCCTGCTCCCACCACTGGCCATCATTCTGCTCGGCGTAAAGTCACTAATTTCCTATTGATCCCACCCAGAGCTCCCCTCTTCCGTCCCCCATCTTCCTGGGGCATCGCTTTAATGGCTTTCTCGCCGGGACGAGTGTGCAGGGAGCGTGCAGAAAGCACATGCGTGTGCAGAGAGAACATGCAATCAGTGCACGGAGAGAGTGTGCCAGAGGGTGTGCATGGAGCGTGCAGAGAGGGCGTTCAAGCACCTCACAGGGAAAGCATGCACGGAGCATGCAGGAGGGCTCACAGAGCGTGCACGCAGGCTGCACGGGGCAGGCACGAGGGCGTGCAGCAAGTGTGCACACAGTGTGCAAAGAGAGGATGCACAGAGCATGCAAGAGAACATGTGGAGCCCATGGAGAGAACACACGTGGAGTGTGCAGCTAAGACTGCACAGAGCGTGCGCAGAGTGTGTGCGGAGTATGCAGAGTGTCCACTGAACCCGCATGGCCCTTGTGAGCGTGCCAGCACTAGGTGTGCGCTCCGAGCGTGCACAGAGTGTGCAGAGAGTCTGTGCAGAGCGTGCACGGAGCACGTGGAGTGAGCGTGCAGAGGATTTGCATGGGACATGCATGTGCATGGGCAAAGAGCGTGAGCAGAGAGGGTGTGTGCAGTGCTTGCACGAAGCACACCCTGAGTGTGCACGGTGTGTGTGGAAAGAGTGCGCACAAAGCGAGCAGCCGAGTGTGCTCAGAGCACGCGCAAGAGTGACCCTGCAGTGTTGGCACAGGGCACGCGTGGAGCCTGCAGTGAGTGTGAAAAGAGTGCGTGTGGTGCACGTGGAAGGAGCGAGCACCGAGCAGCTGAGCGTGCTTGGAGCGTGCACACTCACCCAGGGAGCACACACACTGCGCGCCCAGCGGCTGTGCGTGCACATGCGTGTGTAAGAGAGCGGTGCCCGCCCGCCGTGGCACACCCCCCGTGCGTGGAGCGGGACACGCACTGGCACACAAGCTCGCCCAAGGGCGCACATGCATCAGGCGGTCTAAACAGGGGGCTGCCTCCTGCCCCCCAGCTCCCCAGCTGGAATGTCCCCTAAGCGTGGGCTGGAAGCCCCGGCCCAAGCACTGCCCCTTCGCCATGGTAGGATTTTCTGTGAAAATCCCCCGGTTTTGGGGCACACGACGCTGTCTCTCCCCAAGCCTTCATGGGAAATAGGTTTAGGATGAAAAGCAGAGAGAGGCCGGCCAAGCAAGCCGGGCCCTGGGGCACCCGGGGTGGGTGCCGGGGCACCCCGGGGTGCTCGGGGTGCACTACTAACCAATAAACTAAACGTACTACCCGTCTGGTGGTGGCACCCTTGGGTGTCTTTGTGGGACAGGGGCCCCTCAGGGTGGGGGGACACATGAGATGTGGCTGTCAGCTAAGACCACACAAACCCGCCGCACCTGGCTGGCACTCAGACTGGCGCTTGAAGTGCTTGGGAGATGTTGGACTGTTCCCTCTGGTACCTACTGATGGCGTCCTCAGCTGAGAGCTCATTTCTTCTTAATTTGTCTTTCTCTGAACATGGCGAAGGAAGAGGGGAATTTATTCTGACTAATTAAATTCATTAACCCTGGTGTCCCCCACTCCACTGTCTCCGGGTGCTGCCAGTGCTACCGTGGCTGGGCACTCCCACTGCCACAGTATGGCTGAGCTGTTTGTGTTCACCGTCACCTTCCCCCCCTTCGGCATTTCCCGGCCCCCGCATCCGGCTATTGTACCCCCCCATCCGGAGCCGGATCCAGCCCCGGTGCTGGCAGGGAGGAACCGGGATTTCGGGAGGAAACGGGAAGGCTGGCCAGGGCCGGCATGGCGGGCGGCTGGGAGACAGCACTGGGCCTGGGGCTCTGCCTCGCCGCCCTGCACCGCGGAGGTGAGTGCAGCCCATGGGAGCCAAAATCCACTTAACTCTGCCCCCTGCCCCACCCCGGATCTGAGATCATGCCCACTTGGGGCACCTATTGGCATCCCCCCTCCTCCTTGTCACCCCACAGGCTGCCGCCTCCCCAGCGTGGCCACGGCACCCCAAACTCCAGCTGGTAAGGACACCCGGTGGGTGGGTGATGCAGGTGGGGAGACCCCAGAAAATCCTGTTCCCCCCACCCACAATGTGCCCTCCCCACCGCAGTGCTGCGGGACAATTTCCGCCTGCAGCCGGGTGACTTGGTGACCACAGCGGGGCAAACATTGGAGCTGGACTGTGTCCCCCCCTTGGGGTACCCCGAACCCTACGTTACCTGGAAGAAGGACGGGGTGACCTTGGACTTGGTAGGTGACAGGTACATGGTCACCAAGGGGAAGTTGCAGGTGTTATCGGCGCAACGGAGCGACTCCGGTCTCTACATCTGTGTGGCGGCCAATGCGGCAGGCGAGAGGGAGAGCCGGGGTGCCCGCGTCTCCGTGCTGGGTAAGCCACGGGTCTCCCACGGGTGGTGGGCGCGTCACACCCAGCCATGGTGCCATGTCCTTGATGTCCCCCCGCAGAGAAGCCAACCATTGTGCGGCACCCGAGTGACGCCGTGGCGGTGGCTGGCAGCACCGTGGAGCTGGGTTGCAGCACCCGGGGTGACCCAGCGCCACAGGTGCAGTGGCACAAGGAGCGTGGCGACCTGCCGTGGGGCAGGTAGGTGGTGGCAGGGGGGAGGTGTCCCACCCGTGGCGTGGGGATGAGGCTGATGGAGAGCTGGTGACCTGCAGGCACGAGGTGGACCAGGAACACACTTTGCGCCTCTACGCCGTGACGTCCGCCGATGCCGGCACATACGTGTGTACAGCACAGAGCCAGCTGGGCAGCGCCGCCGCCACCACCTTCCTCCATGTGGAGGGTCAGTGGTGGGACCTCCGTGGCCTCCACGATCACAGGCACCCAGGGCCATCTCGGGGTTCACGCGAGGGAATCCATCTAACAGGGTCCATCTAACGGGGTCATCCAAGGGGAGTCTGTCCCTGGGGGTCCATCCAAGGGCATCCGTCATCCATCAAATACGGGTCCATCCAGCTGGGTCATTTAAGGGGATCAAAAGGGACACTTCCATCTAAACACATCCATCCAACAACGGATCCATCAAACGGATCCATCCAAGGGTTCCATGCAAGGAGGTCCATGTAAGGGGATCCATCTAAGGAAATGCATCCAGGTGGGAGTCCATCCAAGGGGATTCATTCAAGAGGGCCCACCTAAAGGGGATCCAGCCAACCTGGTTTCTCCGAGAGGATCCATTTAAGGGGGTCTATGCAAGGCGGAAGTACATTAAAGGGGGATAGAACAAGAGATATCCGTCCAAAAGGTCTATCTAAGAGAGACATATCACAGGGGTGTGTCATGGGGCCCATCCCATGTCCCCAAGGACAACACATCCTAAAGGGCCCATCCGAGAGGGGTCCATACAAGAGGTGCCCATCCAAGACAGACCCAGCAAAGGGTGTCTGTCCAAAAGGCTCCATTTGACTGGCTCCATACAGGTGGACATCAGGAGTACAGGTATCCGAGGTGGGTGTCTGGGCAGGTGCCAGGGCACCTTGGTGCCATTAGCCTTCTTCTGCCTCACAGACCGGCTGGCAACGGGCCAGAAGGAGACTGCACCACGGGACCTGCTGGCTGTGCGGCTGCACCTGGACAACGGCACTGCGCTGCCCACTGCTGCCGTCCAGCTCCGCTGGCAGGTCGGTGTGATGCTCGGCCGCCACCAGTGGAGGGGTGGGATGGGACATTGCCCCATGTCCCACCTTAACTTGGAATCCTTCCCATCCCCTTCAGATGCTGATGCCGGTGCCAGTGCCTGTGGGCTACATGGTGCTGTACCGCAGCCTGCTCCCGGTCACCACCTCCTGGGTCCAACATGATGCAGGCAGGGAGCTCAGCGCCATCATCCCTGCGCTCCGCAGGGGCTACAAGTACGAGTTCAAGGTCCGACCCTACACTGGAGAGACCCAGGGCTCAGACAGCAACAGCAGGCACCTCTGGATACCTGAGGAAGGTACATTGTGTGTCCCCAGGGATGCCGGGGTGGAGGACGGGGAGGTCAGCTGGGAGTCCCAGGGGTCTCAGCATCCCTATCCCGGCAGTGCCTAGTGCAGCGCCCCAGCGTGTCACCGTCATCCAGGCTGAGACAGGGAACGGCACCGTGGTCGTGAGCTGGGAGCCACCTCCTCCTGAAGCCCACAATGGTGTCATCCGGGGCTACCAGGTTTGGGGCAATGGGGCGAGGGGGCAGGACTGGGGTCTTCTGGCCTAGGAGGGTCCATCCAAGGGGATCCATCCAAAAAGGGAGCCTGTCAAAGGTGGGGATCTGTCCAAGAGAGGAACCATCCAAAGAGTCTATCCAGGAGGGATCTCAAAATGGGGTTCATCCAAAAGGGCCAGCCAAGGTGGAGGTCTATCCCAGGGCATCTGTCTAGTGGCATCCAAGGGAGCTCATCCAAAGGAGTCCAGCCTAGGGGATTCATCCAAGGGGGTCCATCCAAAGGGGGATTCATCAATGGAGGCCCATCCAAGGAGTATTCACCCAAAGAGGTCCATCCTAGGGGCATGCAAGGGAGCCCATCCAAAGGGGTCCTTCCAAGGGAAGCCCATCAAGGAGATCCATCTAAGGGGACCTATCCAAGTGAATCTATCCAAGGGGGATCCATCAATGGGAGTCTATCAAGGGATGTTCATCTGAAGGGGTTCGTCCAAGGGGGTCCATTAAAGGGAGGCTGTTAAAGGGGGGCCATCAAGGCTAATCATCTAAGGGGACACCTCCTCTTGGTGCCCGCCAGGTCTGGTCAATGGGTGAGGGCTGGCAGCACCCCACCAACAGGACAGTGGACGGAGCCACGCGCCGCCTGGAAACCCTTCTCCCACACCCTGGGGCCGAATTCTGTGTCCAGGTGGCAGCTTTCAACAGCGCAGGGCTGGGGGTTCCCAGCAATGCCACGTGTGGTGTCCTGGGTAGGAGACGGAGAGCAAGGTGGGGTGCGGGGGGGGTCAAGGCGGTGACATGAAGTGACACTGATGGGATCCTTGTAGGACTGACAGCAGGGAGCAGCAGGGTGGTCCAGGCACTGCGGCAGCCTGCTGTCATTGCAGCCGCTGGTTCCATGCTCTGGTTGGCCTTACTCGCCCTCCTCCTCCTCGTCTGCCAGCGCCGTGCCAGCCAGGACGCCGCAGCTCGCCACAGGTAAGAGGCCACAGAGTGGGGACACGGCAGTGGTGGGGATTGATGCACTGACAGCACCTCTTGCCCTGCAGGCTGGTGGCTGGTGACTCACCGTGGCTTGGTGGCCCCTGGAAACCCAGCTGTGCCCCCCAAAACCTCAGCAGCAGCAGCAGCCTCAGCAGCCGACTCCTGGGCAGTGACGGCAGGGACCCCCACCCCTCCAGTGAGCCCCGTTGGGACTGGGATCTCCACCCACTGCCGTGGGACCCCCACCCCTCCAGTGAACACTAGGGTTGGGACCCCCACCTGGTGCCATAGAGCCCCCACTCTCTGCCCTGGAACCTCCACCCATGCTATGGGAGCCCCATCCATTCCATGTGATGCCACTGGATCCCCACCCAGTTCCATGGAACCCTGACCTGCTGCAACAGGACCCCCAGCCCAGGCCTGGGACCCTCACAGAGTGCTATGGGACCAGCAAAGTGTACCCAAGATCCCCACCCTATGCCTGGGACCCCCAGTGCCATGGGACCCCCACCGTGGTGCTCCCCATTGCCTGTCTGCAGGCAGCAAGGACTTGAGGACGCACAGACCCCAGGACAGAGGGGACAGGGGACACATGGCCTCATGGGTGCCCTGACCTCTCTTACTCTTCCAGCCCTCTCCTTGGAGCCACCGAGCCTTGGCCCTCCCACGCCCCCCAGCCACAGCAGCCTCCGTGGGGGGCACCCACCGCCCCTCGGGGACATGGGGTGCTGCGGTGGGGGCCACCCTGGTGTGCATACCTCGCCCAGCACCCCAAGCCCAGCACCCTGGGAGCGTGTTCGCAAGAGAGGTGGGTGTGGGGGGCGTGTGGGGGGACATGGGGGACACCAGGGTAATAGCTCATGGCTCTGTGTCCCTCATTCCCCACTCAGAGCTGCATCAAGTGCACAGCACCCCGGTGCTCACAGCTGGCCCTAGCCACGTCACTGGAAGTGCAGGCGAGTGGGGGACAGATTTTGGGCTGGCAGCCAGGTGGCCTCAGCAAAGGGGACATGAGGGTGACACCGTCACTGCCGTGATGGACAGCAGGGACCCTCAGCTACCGGTCTTCAGCTCTCCAAAACCACGTCGGGGCAGCACTTCACTGGCCTCTGGTGTAACCAAGTCACCGGTGACACCACCGAGGCCACCCCATGCCTGGCACCCACCAGTGACACGGTGAGTCTGGGTGTCCCCATCCACATGCCCTGCAACACAACCTTTTGCTGCAAAACCCAACACGTCCCTTGCACCTGCAGGTCCCCAGCCTCTGTGTGCCCCAGGGACACATCTCTGGTCACCAGGCATCCCAAGGACATGTCCCCAGTCACTGGGATCCCCAGGGACACATCTCCAGTCATGCGATGCCCCAGGGACACATCCCCAATCTCTGAGAGCCCCAGGGGTGTCTCACCGGCCACCAGGAACCCTAGGAACATGTCCCTGGTCACTGAGCACCCCAAGGACATGTTCCTGGTCAGCAGGAATCCTCAGGATGTGTCCCCAGTCCCCAGGACCCCCAGGGACATGTCACCAGCCAGCAGGCACCACGAGGACCCATCATCAGCAACCAAGCACCAGAGGGACGCAGTCTTGGCCACCAGGCACCCTGAGGACACCTCCCTGGTCACCAGATGCCCCAGAGACCCATTGCCAGTGGCCAAGTGCCAGAGGGACATGTCACTGTCCACCAGGCACGCCACAGACATGTCCCCAGCCAGCAGACACCCAAAGGACACACCCCCAGGCACGAGGCTCCCCCAGAAGATGTCCCCAGGCACAAGGGTCCCCAAGGAGATGTCCCCAGCCACTAGGCACTGCAGGGACAAGTTCCTGGCCTCCAGGTATGCCAGGGACATGTCCCCGGCCAACAAGTACCCCAGGGAGCCATCACTGGTGACCATGCACCTAAGGCACATGTTCCTGTGCAGCAGGTACCCTGAAAACATGTCACCAGTCTTGAGGCATCCCAGCGACACATTGCCAGCTGCTGGGCACCACAGGGACACATCCCCAGTCACCAGGCACCCTGAGGAGATGTCACCAGTCTCTGAGAACCGCAGGGACAAGTTCTTGGGCACCAGGTATTCTAAGGACATGTCTCAGGCCACCAGGAACCCCAGGGTACCATCACTGGTGACCACGCACACAAGGGACATGTCCCTGTGCAGCAGGTACCCTGAAAGTGTGTCACCAGCAGTAAGGCATCCCAAGGACAAATCTACAGCCACCAGGCACCCCAGAGACACATCGCCAGCCACCAGGCATCCAGAAGAGGTGTCCCCAGTCTCTGGTCACCAGAAGGACGTGTTCTTGGACACCAGGTACCCCAAGGACATGTCCCCAGGCACCAGCCACACCAGGAACATGTCACTAGAGACCAGGCACCCAAGGGACATATTCCTGGCTACCAGGTACCCCAAGGACACGTCGCCGGCCACCGGGCGCCTCTCACCAGCATTCAGCGACGGGGTCCTCACACAACAGCAGGTGGCTGAGGTCCTGGAGATGGACCAGGACACTACCTGCTGCAGGTATTCCCCATCCCCCTGGGACCCTCCCACGATGGCAGCATCCCCTGGTGCCAGCGGTACCCCCGCTGTGTTTCCCACAGACCCCCGGCACCAACCACACCACGGTCCTTCTCACCGCTGCACACCTACGGCTACATCTACGGGCCAACAGCCTCTGAGCTAGGTGAGGAGGAGGAGGAAGAGGATGAAGAAGAGGAGGAGGAGGAAGAGCGTACAGCAACGAGGGGCTCGCCAGGAGGGTCACTGCTGAATGGCTGGGGGTCTGTCTCAGAGGACAACTTTGCCAGCGCCCGCTGCAGCTTGGTGAGCTCCTGTGACGGCTCCTTCCTCCTGGACGCCAGCTTTGCCCGGGCGCTGGCCGTGGCTGTCGATGGCCTCTGCTGCAGCCTTGAGGACACTGACGGGGACTACGGGGGTGAGTAAAGGGTCGCTGGACCCCTTCTCTGACCCTGAGCATCATCACCTCCTCAAGGAAGATGGCTCCATCACAACACCATGGTGATGCCACCATCTCTTGCCTTCTTCCCTGCAGGTCCCTCACCACCACCATCGCCCTTGGAGCAGGTCTTCCCACCCGGAGTCCCCACCACCACCTGGGACTGGTGGAAAGTGCTGGAGGTCCCACAGAGAATCAGGACAGAGGTAGCCCTGAACAGTAGCTCACAGAACGGTGAGTAGTGCCCCAAGTCCTAGGTGGTGGCCACTGGGTGTGCTGAGGAGTGTCATCTATTACAGGGTGTTGGAAAATATTTCCTTTGCTTTCCAGGTGGCCAGGGGTCAGGGACTGGCAGCCCCTGGGCCAGGGAAAGTGGTGACCTGGGGACAGGAGGGACAGGAGCATGGCAGTCCCCAGGGAGCAGGATGCAGCAAGGCCAGAGTCCCCTTGGCTCAGCTAAAATCCATCTTTATTAGGCAGTTCCCCAAACAGGGGCTCTTTACTAGGAAAAGCCATCCACAAAGGGTGTGTGGCACCAAGGTGGGTGGGTGTCCCTCCTTATTCAGCGTTCTTGTCCTTCCCAAGTGTCTTCCTTCTTCCACAGTGTCCCCATCCCTCCTCAGTGTCCCCACCCCTTCCCAAATTCCTCATTCCTCCCCAGCATTCTCATCCTCCCCAAAAGTGTGCATCCCCTCTAGGTGTCCTTGTCCTTCCTCAGTGTCCTCCTCCTTCCCCAGCATCCTCATCCCCACTAACTATCCTAGTTCAGCCCAGGCACTGTTGTCCACCCCAAGCGTCCTTGTCTTTCTGTAGGGTTGTTGACCCCCTGACCATCCCCATCCCTGCTGACCATTCCCATTCCTTCCAGCTGTCCTTGTGCTTTCTGATAGTTCCTGTCCTTCCTCAGCATCCTTGTCCCACCTTGACCATCCTTGTCTTTCCCGAGTGTTCTCATCCTTCCCAAGCCACCTGAGTGGCCTTGTGCTCCCTCCAAGTCTCCTTGTCGTTCCTAATCATCCTCATTCCCGGGGTTCTCAGCCCTCCTGAGTGTCCTAATCCTTCACCAGTTGTTTTGTCCCCCGTGCCAAGTGTCCTTGTCCTTCCCCACTGCCCTCATCCCCCTGCAACTGTCCTCCTTGTCCCTTACCACTGTCCATGTCCTCCCAAGCAATCTTGCTTTTTCCAAGTGTCCTCTTCCCCCCAGCAATCCTCAGCCCCTGGAAATCCTTGTCCTTCCTTTGTGTCCTCTTCCCTCCAGCCTTCCTTGTCCCTCACCAGCACCCGCATCCATCTGCTGTGTCCTTGTCCCTCCCATGTAATCTTGTCTTCCCCAACTGTCCCCATCCCTTTCAACCACCTCATCCCTCCCAGACATCCTTGTCCTTTCCCAGTATCCTTGTTCCTCCCAACCGTCCTTGTCTCCAGGATCCTTGCCCCACTTAAGCATCCTCCTCATCCCTCCCCAGCGTCCTCATCCCTCCTCAGCATTCTCATCTGTCCCAACTGTTTCTGCCCCCAGGGTTCATGTCCTTCCCTAAACATCTTCCTTGTCCCTCCTGAGCATCCTTGTCCCTCCCCAGGGTGCTCATTCCTTGTGACCGCCCTTGCCCCACCCCAAGCATCCCTGTCCCCCCTCACGCTGATGCCCTCTGGCCGCGAGCTCTGTGCAAACCTATTTCCGTAGAGCCACTCAGAAATTAAAGAACATCCCTCCACGTCCCCTGTGTTCCCATCCCCGTGTCCCCAACTCTGTCACGGACTCGCCCTCCCTTTTATCGCTTCTCCTGCGGCGGGCAGGGAAACGGGGCCCCGGGGCGGCGGCAGTGGCCGGTCCCTTCGCCGCGATCCCCCGGCGTCCGGCTGCGCCCCGAGCCGTGGCCGCGGGAGCTGGTGGAGCCGCGGGACGAGACGCTGCCTGTGGTGGAACAGCTGCCAGACACCTGCCCGCGGGGCAGGCAGGAGGGTTTGCTGTACGGGATGACCTCATCTGCAGGAGAGGGGACAAGCTTGGGGTTCGGCAGTGATACCCCCAACCCTTTTGTCGCGCAGTCGGTGGCTCTGGCTTACCGCCGCGGGGCGGGCGGTGGGTGACCCTGCGCTCAGCCCCGCTTGGCTCCAGCTCCGGAGAGGGGCCGGGGGTCTCGCCTGGCGGCGGCAGCGGCGGCGGCGGCAGGTCTGCGGCAGAGAGGGAGGAGAGGGCTGAGCTCGCCTGAGCCTCCTGAACTCCCTATTTTTTCCTCCCACTCACCTCCCATCTGCTTTTCCCGGCGGTAGCGGCTGCATTTGGGCTTCAGGCGACTTTTGGAGATCACCCCGCGGGTTTTCCCTGGGTGGGGAGGGGGGGGGAGGATGGCAGCGTCAGCCCCCCCAATAGCCAGTGAGGCCCCCACCCACCCAAACTGGCCCCTCAGGGCTCACCTGTGCCAGGAGGGCAGCGGGCTCGGGGTGGGTGGCCCTCACTGGCATCCGGAGTCACTGAGGGACTGGGTGCCTGTGGGGCGATGCTGACGCCATGGGGGGGTCTCCTGGCAAAGAGGGGGGTGGAGTGAAGCCAGGATGGGGGGAGCGGGATGGGGGCTCAGTGGCCACCACAGTGCTGGCACAAGCCCTCTAGAGCTGTGCCAGAGCCAGGAGAAGCCATGTGGTATTGTCACAGCTGGATGGCACTGGTGTAGGTGGGCTGAAGTGTCACAGCTGGATAGAAGTGCCACAGCTGGATCACACCCACACAGCTGGGCTGGCAAAGGGGAGCAGCAGTGGCACAGCCAGGGTGGGGGACCACAGCCTGGCAAGGTTGTGATAGCATGGCTGGCCTGCAATGGCACATCTGGAGCACAACTGGATAGAGGCTGCTCAGGTAGATTGCAGCCACACAGCTGGATGGCAGTGGAACAGCTGGATCACCACACATCTGGATTGCAAGCACACTGGTAGATTGCAGCTGCACAGCTAAACCATGACACAGATATCACGGCACAACTGAATTGACTCCAGCGTCATAGCACAGCTGGATTGCAGCCAGACATCTGGATTGCAGCTGCACCGCTGGAGTGCAGTGACATGCCAGCATTGTGATGGCAGAGGTGGATCGTGGCAGAGCTGGGTCACGACAGCACAGCTGGATGACGATGATGGCCCACCTGTCTGGTGATGATGCAGCTGTATTGCAACGCCCCAGTCAGCCCACAATGTCATGGATGTGTCACGACAGCATGGCCAGAGCACAGCTGGAGAGCAGGGGTGGATGGTGACACCATGGATGGATCACAAAGAGATGCCTGGACCATGGTAGGACATCCAGACTCCATTGGGGCATCCAGACCTCAATGGTATGGCCAGACCATGGTGGCACAGCAGGACCAGATCACGGTAGTGTGACTGGATTGTGATGGGACACTCAGACCATGGCGGGACATCCAGGCCCTGATACAGAGTCCAGTGGCAAGGCCAGGTTATGGTCAAACAGTGGAACTGGATCATGAAAACATGACTGGGCATGACATCCAGACCTCAATGGGACACCTGGACCTCGGATGACACATCTGGACCTCAGTGGCATGGCTGGACCATGACAGCAGGGCTGAGCCAAATGGTGACAAAATGGCTGGGTTGTGATGGAACATCTGGACCATGGTGGGGCATCTTGACCTCAACAGAACATCTGGACCCCAATGAGACACCTGGACCCTAATGACACTGTTGGACCATGATGGCATGGCAGGGCTGGGTAGCGACAACATGTCTGAATCGTGATAGAACACCCAGGCCATGGTGAGACATCTGGACCTCGATGGGACATCTGGACCCCAATGGGACATCCAGACCCCAATGGCACGGCCATACCGAGCAAGGCCCATCTCCTACCGGGGCAGGAGGGAGCTATCGAAGTCGCGGAGGCGAGGGATGTCCTCCGTGGTGCGAGGTGACGGTGTCAGTGTGGCGGTGGAACGGCAGCCAGAGGAGGTGGTGGGTGAGGATGCAGCAGTGGCACAGGGGATCTCCTCACCAGGGTACCACACCTCCATCCCCAGCCTGCAGGGTGGAGACCACAGGGTAGGTGCCGGGGGCAGCACGCCCAGCCCCCAAGCCCCCACACTCACCCTCCGGCTGCCTCTTCCTCTTCATCCTCCTCTTCCTCCTCCTTCTCCTCCTCCTGGGCACACTGGCTGAGCTCACTGGCTGAGGGTGGCGGGGGCAGCAGCTCTGTCCAGCTCACCGCCGGCGGTTTCACTGCTTGCCCCAGCTTTGCTTTGGCCCCTGTGCCAAGGAAGGATGCTGGGGGGGCTGTGGGGAGGGCACGGCACCACGAGCACCCATGTGTGCCCCCACCCATCCGACCACCCTACCGTGCTCAGCCCGGCCACGGGGCACCTGGGAGGCTGCAACATCCATGGGCTGGGAACCGGCCCCAGGATAGGAGGTCCCATACTGTGAGAAGGGACGAGGGAAGGTGCAGAGCTCCTCACTGTCAACCTCGATGGTGCTGTAAACCGGCCCCTCACCAGTCCCTGCTCCAAACTGCTCCGTCTGGGCGATGTAACGGGTGATGCCGGCATCTGCGGAGGGTGACCAGCATCATCAGGGCTGCTCGTGACTTCCTCAATCAGAGCCACCCAGCCCCATGCTGGCCCCTCACCATTGTAGTATCTCTCGGTGGTCCCCAAGCAACCAGCAGCACTGGCTGTGCCGCTACCACGCCACGCATCCATCAGCCACGGGTAACCACTGCTGGCAGCTGCCCTGCACGGGGAGGGGGTGGAGGAATGCTGGTAGTCAGCCCTAGGGGTCCTGGGGAGGGCAGGGGATGCCGGGGGTTTACCTGGGGCTGCTGCGCACTGGAGCCGGGAAGGCAACTGTGGAAAGAGATGGGGGTGAGGGCAGCGAGAGGCCATGCTGGGACCCCGCAGCACCTATGGGCTTACCAGTGGGTGTGTAGGCAAAGGATGCTGTAAAGAGAGGGACAGTGGGTGGCTGATGGGTGAGGGGTGAGGGGTGAGGGGTCCCAGGAGTGGCACCCCCCTGTACCGGTGAAGTGGCTGAGCTCCTTCTTCCTCCGGCGACGGCTGTAGAGCCAAGCAGCAAAGGCAGCGAGAATGACCCAGCAAGCACCACCAACGCCGGTGATGAAGGCTGGCTGCCTGGCTACCTCTGCTAAATGCTCAGCCAAGCTGCTCCCACCTGCTGGCCCCGCATCTCGCTCCACCAGGGGGGCTGCAAGTGACACAGGAAAGAGGGACACACGGGCGGGGTGCCAAGGAGCCATCCCCAGCACGGCAGTGGGTGACCCCATCATGCCCCACCCATGGGTGCAAGTTGTGACAATGAGGGTCTCACCAATGTGGATGGGGACAGGGGCGCTGCGGGCACCCACACCGGCGCTGGTGGCAGCGGCAACTTCAGCACGGTAAGGGACCCCGGGGACAAGTCCCCGCAACTCTGTCGCCAGCACCGTCCCCTCCACACTCTGGTTAATGTGGAAGCGGCTCTCATTGCCCAAGCACCAAATCTGGTGGGGAGCGGGAGGAAAAGATGGGGAACACCCATAAGGACGCCATGACATGGTGTCATGAGTGGACAGAGTGGACCCTCCACACCCCTGCTGCTGTCCAGCCCTACCCGGTAATCACGGATGACACCATTCTGCTCTGCTGGCGGCGGTGGCTGCCAGGAGATGCGGACACTGGTACCATTCCCAGCCACGCTGACAGCTCGCGGCGGGGCGCTGGGGGCTGCCGGTGGAGGACACATGGGGTATCACCTCCAGGTTGTCCCCTGGGACCCACACTATCCCCTCCATCCCTACACTCACCCGCTTCAGGGGTGCGCAGAGCGCGCACAGCACTGTCGGGACCATGCAGGTGATTAAAATAGGGTCGGACCTTGACCTCATAGTCCTGGCCCCGGCGCAGCTCGGTGAGCAGAGCTCCCCGCTCCCCTGGTGCCCACACTGTCCGTGCCTCCTCCCAGCGCCCGCCGCGCCGCCGGTACAGCACCCGGTAGCCCTGAAGGAAGGGTGCTTGGTGCTCCACCTGAGGACCCAAGGGAAGGGTGGCATGGGGGGGTGCTCAACACTGGGAGCCCTGTAGCAGTAGTGAGGCTCAGAACTCACAGTCCAGGAGAGGTGGACGGTGCCCAGTGGCAGCACCACAGGTTCCTGCAGGTGCACAGCCACTTGCGCCAGCTCCTGCTGCACCAGCTCAGCATCCAGCCCTTGCTGCATGGGGCTGGTGTCTGCTGGAAACATGAGAGGGTGGAAGGTCCATGGATATCTCCACTGCTGTCACCAAGTGAAGGAGCCACGGTGACACCACATACCCATGGGGGGTCCACGGGAAATTCCGTTGGCATCGCTGGGCAAGGATGGACCCAAAGATTTTGGGTGCACGGGCACCTCCATTGGTGTCACCAAGTGGAGATGGACCCAAGGGTGGGGGATTCATTGACACCTCCACCAAGGTCACTGCTGGCTCTCACCTCGGGTGCGCACAGGCTCTGAGATGCCGCTGGGGTCACTGAGCCCGTAGGCATTAACCGCCCGCACCAAGAACAGGTAGACAGAGTCGGGGACGAGGCCGCTCACTGTGTGGGTCTCACTCTCCACATCAGCTGCCACTGTCTGCCATGGGCCACCCACTGCCTGGCTGCCGGGGGACAGGGGTCACTCGTGACGGGGTGGTATCAGGCCACCACATCATCCCTGCAGCCAGAGAAGAGGCTTGTGTGATACCTGAAAGCCTCCACTATGTAAGAGGTGACATCGGTGGCACCGCTGTCCTCGTTCCCTTTCCAGCTCAGGGTGACACTGCTTTTGGTAACGTTGGTGACCACAGGGGTGGAGGGTGGCCCAGGGAGGAGACCAGGTGCAGGGGAAGGTAGGGAGAGGTCGGATTCATCACCTGCAGGGAGATGCATGGAGGTCTGGGGTGGCTTTGTTCCCAGTGCCACGGTGTCCCCGCTGCAGTGACATCTCCATGACCCACCTTGTACCTCCAAGGAGCTGCCCCAGCGTGTCTCGCCCACCGGGCTGGTGGCCACACACTCGTAGAGCCCGGAGTCTCTCACCTGCAGGGGGAAGAGCTCCTGCCCCATCACCCTGAGCACCCATCACCTCAGCACCCACCACCCTGAGCACTCACTACGCTTTGTACCCACCCCCCTGAGCCCCAGCACTGCTTGTACCCACCACCCCGAGAATCCACCTCCCTTTGCTGCACCCCTTGCACCCACCGCCCCCTCCCTCCCTGCAGTACCCCCACGGGTGCCCCTGCCGGGGCCGGCTCACCCGGAGGCCGGTGATCTGCAGGGTGCCGTTCTCCAGCAGGCTGGCACGGGGCTGGACACCTACCAGGGCACTGCCATCCTTCAGCCACCCCACGCTGCCTGGGGGGTCACGGGCCCCCACGCCGCAAGGCAGCCGCACCGTGGCCCCCACTGGCAGCACCGTCCGGTTAGCGGGAAGCAGGCTGGTCACCGGTGGCTGGAGTTCAGAGGGTGCTACAGGGGGAAAATGGGGAATTGCTGGGTGGTGGGGTTGGTGTCACTTATACACCGAATGTGCCAGTTCTCCACTGACACTGGACTTACCCCCCGTCACCTCCAGGCCTGCCCTGGCCAGGACGCTGCCGGCCACGCTGATAGCCTGGCACAGGTAGTGGCCGGCATCACTGGGCTGGACATTGACGATGGTCAAAGCACCGCTGGGGCTCACCCAAACACGGCCAGAAGGGATCGGGGACTGGCCCGGGAACAGCAGGGTCTGAGAGGGAGTGGGATTAGTGGGGGGATGAGGCAGAGGGAGGATGGGATGCAGGAGTGAGATGGGGACAGTGTTAGGGGTGGGAATGGGAATGAGATTGGGGATGGGGATGGAATGGAATGGAATGCAATGCAATGCAATGCAATGCAATGCAATGCAATGCAATGCAATGCAATACGATGGGGATTGGGATGGGAATGGAATGGGGACAGGGATGGACTAGGGCCTATGATGGGATGGTGATGAGGACGGGTAGGGATGAAGATTGGTACCGGTGTGAGGTTGAGGTGGGATGAAATTGGGATGGGGATGAGATGGGGATGGGGTAGGAACTGGGATGGGGAGTATGATGACAATGGGGATGAGATGGAACGGAAATCTCATCCCAATGGTGATGGGATTGGGATGAGGATGGGGCTGTGATTGGGTGTGGGGTCAAGGATGAGGGAAGGAGACAGACCTGGCTCCCCTCCTTCTGCCAAAAGACAGCGGGTGGTGGGTTGCCCTTGCTCTGGCACTGGAAAGTCACGCTCTGGCCAGGGGTGACAGCTTGGTCGTGGGGCCCGGTGACAAGCTGGGGGGGCACTGCAGCAGTGTGGGGAGAGACAAGGGCTTGTCCGGGCACTCAGCCAGCACCCAAGGGTGCTCCCCAGGGCCGCCCTTACCGTGCACAGTGAGGGTGCCCGACGCCTCCGACCTGCCCACGCTGTTATCGGCCACACAGGTGTAGGTGCCCTCATCCTCCACCTGCAGCCGGCTGATCCGCAGGGTGTTGTCTGGCAGCACCTCCCACCTGGGGAGAACCCCGTGAGGCTGTGCCACCAGCAGAGCGCTCGGGCACCAGGAGGGCGTAAGATGCCATGGGGTTGGGATGTAGTGAGGATGCGGGATGTGGTGGGAGTGTGGGATGTGATTGGTGCAGTGGAAATCTGGGATGCAAGGAAAATGGGAGGTGCAACGGGGATGTGGAATGTGGTGGAGATGTGGAATGTGACGGGGATGCGGGATGCAACAGTAATGTGCGTTGCGGTGAGGATATGGGATGGGATTGGGATTTGGGATGCAGTAAGAATGTGGGATGCAAAGAAGATGCGGGATGCAATGAGGATTTGAGATGCAAGGGGAATGTGGGGTGTGATGGAGATGTGACATGATGGGAATGTGAAATGTGATAGGGATGCAGGACGTGCAGAGGATGGAGGATGCGCCAGGGTTATGGGATGCAATTCCATGATGCCATGAGGATGCCGGATGCTCCAAGCACACCAGGCCGGCACACACTGATGCTGCTTGGCTTCACCACAGAACCCTGGCTGGCCTTGGTGCCCCTCAGCCATCCCCCTCACCCCCTACTCACCTTCCCAGCGGCATTTCACCCTCCTCCTTGCGCCAGCGCGCCGCCGGCTGTGGATCCCCCACCGCCTCGCAGGCGAACTCCGCCGTCCCCTCCACCAGCACCACCTGGCTGTGGGGCCTCTTGCCAAATGCCGGGCGCTCTGCGGGGTGGCCATCAGTCCCACCAGGATAGCACACACCTCCCTGACACCCCAAAAATTAAATCCCCACGCACCGAAGACGACCAGCTCGGCCGGCTCGCTGTCCCTCTCCCCTACCACATTGGTGGCCACGCAGACATAGACGCCGGCATCACTCTTGTGAGTACTGGCCACCATCAGCTTCCCACCGCGGATCTGCAGGAAGTACAGCTCATTCCACATCCCTATCGCATCCTGCATCTCCATCGCATCCCACATCCACACTGTATCCCGCGTCCTCATCGCATCCAACCTACACTCCATTGCATCCTACACCCCATTGCATCCCCCATCTCCGTGACATCCCACGTCCTCATTGCATCTCTCATCTTCACTGCATTCTGCATCCCATCACATCCACTATCCTCACTGCATCGCACATTCCCATCGCACTCACACTCTCATCACATCCCATGTTTCCATTGCATCCCAGATCTCTGATGCATCTCATATCCCTACCCCACCCTACATCCCCAGCTCATCCTGTATCCATCATATCACACATCCAACTCTCTGCTGCATCCCACATTTCCATCACATCCCCATCACATTCCAGATCCTCATCCTGCATCCTCACTGCACCACATCCGCATCACACCCCACATCCGCATCACACCCCACATCCCCATTGCATCATGCATCCCTACGACATTCCACACTCCCACTGCACCACCTCCACCCCAGTTCTGGTCCCCCACCCCTCACCGTCAGGCGCTCGTCCTTGTCGCTGACCCGGACTCCATTCTTCTTCCACGAGATGCTGGGCTCGGGATGGCCGCGGGGCGGGACGCACTCCAGCACGGCCGGTTCTCCCGCCGCCACCACCACGTCCCCCGGGGGCTGCCGGAAATCGTCCCGCAGCACTGCGGGGACACAGCAGCCTCAGGTCGCCAGCCCTGCACCCCCAGGCTGGGGGCAGCATCATCTGCTTTGGCTTGAATTGGCTTTAACAGATTTTAATTTATCTTCATCGGTTTTACTTGATTTTCAAATATTTTCATTTATTGTCATTTATTTTCATGTATTTCCAATTATATTCACCTCTTTTAATTTCTTTTACCCATGTTTTCATTTATTTTCACTTCTTTTCAGTAAGTTTCAGTTACTTTCATTTATTTCCAATTATTTTCAGTTTTTTCATTATTTTCATTTCTCTTCACTAATTTGCACTTATTTTATTTTTTTGTTTTCACTTGTTTTCAGTTATTTTCACTTTATTTAATTTCTCTTTTTTCCATGTTTTAATTTCTTTTCTGTTATTTACATTCATTTTCACTTACTTTCTTATTCTTATCTTAATTTATTTTTACTTATTTTCTTTTTACATTTGTTTTTACTTAGTTTCTCTTATTTCCAACATTTCTCACTTCTCTGAATTTATTTTTGTTTCTTTTCACTTACTTTATTTATTCCCAGTTATTTCCCCTTATTTTCATTTCTTTTCCCCTCTTTCCCCTTGGCAGCACAAGCCCGGGAATGTGAGAGCCCTTTGCCACAGGAGCAGCCTGGGCTCAGGGATGACACCAGTACCCCAAATTCCCCCTTCAAACCTCCCCCAGGACTCACCGGCCACCTCCAGGGAAGCATTCCGGCTGGTGGCCTCCCCCAGGTAATTCCTGGCCACGCAGACATAAACCCCCTCGTCGGGCTTTCCCCGCCTCCCGTGCAGGATTCGGAGGAAGAAGAGGGATCCCCCCGGGAGGAGGGTGCGGTGGGAGCGGGGATCCTCCCGGTCCGTCTCCACCCTCTCCCCGTCCTTGTACCACTCCACCACCGGCGCCGGGCGCCCCTCGGCCTTGCAGCTCAGCGTGGCCGGTTCCCCCTTGGAGACCAGGACATCCGTGGGGTGCTCCACGATGCGGGGAGCCGTGTCCTCCAGCTGAGTGTGGGAGCCTGCAGGAAAACCGGGAGGGGTAGGGACGGGGGGCTGGAGGGGCTGAGCATCCTTGGCTTGTGCGGGGCTTTCCTGGCTCCAGACCCCGCTCTGCTCGGAAAGCAGGAGGTGAGATGAAGCGTGGCCAGCTCTCAGCCCACTCTCCCCATCCCGGGGTGGGTGCCGGTGGGAAGGGAGCAGGACTGGGAGGGTGTCAGGCAAGGCCAGTGGGATGCAGCAGCTTTGCTCCCAGTAACGGCCTTTTCCACCCGGTTTCCAGCTGGGCATCCCTCAGGAAATGAGGTTGGGGCTAAATTCTCCCCAAGCAGGGGTTTTTCCATCAGCTGCCAAGTGCTGATTTTCTGTAGCAGAGCTGGTCATTCTGGGCTGTGGAAAATGCTTACTTTTAAGTTTTAAAAAGCCCCATCTTGGGGTTGTGGGGCTGCTCCAGAAAAATCCCCCTGCTAGGATATGGGAATTAATGGATGGTCATTAATGCTGGCATAATTAATCACTCACTCACAGGTATCTGTGCACACATCCCCTTCCCCTGTTCCCCCACGTCCTGGGTGGGATGTGGGCATAAGGGAGCTGCAATTTGGGGTGCCCATGGGGTTGCCGTGGGGACGGGATGTGGCTGCCATGGGGATGGAAGCAATGCTGCAGGGCACAGGGTACCCCCAGGGGGCACAGCAGGGACCGAGGGGGCCGCAGCTGGGCCCGGTGACTAATTGGGACAAGCAGGGGGTCAGGGCAGGCCCCTTCCTGTGCCTGGCTGGCTATGCAGGGGCAGGGGGTCCTATGGGGTTTGGGAACACCCCCTCCCCTCACCGGCCACCCAGGGCCAGCCAGAGGGGGATGTTCAGACTGAAAAAGAGGGGACAAGCTCAAAACAGAATCAAAATTCAGGCAGACACCCTCTCCCTCACCCCTCCTTCACCCACACTCTGTCCCAGCTAGGGGTCATGGGGCTGGTTTGGGGACATGGGGAGGATTAGGGCACAGGGAGCTGGTCGGAGGACACTGGGATTGTTTAGGAATGTAGAGATAGTTTGGGAACACAGAGCCAGTTCCACTTTCTAGTCTGGGGATCAGCTTGGGGACACAGGACTGGTTTGGAGACATGGAATCTCTCCTAGTTGTGTCTGGGAATTGGTTTGGGCACACAGGGACAGTTTTGGGACACGGGGCTGGTCCTGGTTTGGAGACTGGGGATGGGTGTGGGGACATGAAGGCTGTTTGAGGACACTGGGTTGCCCCTGGTTTGGGATCTGGGGATTGGTCTGGGGACATGGGGACAATTTAGGGATGCCATATCTGTCCCAGCTGTTGATGCAGGAACATGGGACAGTTTGGGAACAAGGGGCTGCTTGAGGTTCGGGATTTGGGAACACAGGAGTGGTTTGGGAATAGCGGGACAGTCCTGACTTGGGGACAGTGGGCTGGTCTCGGTTTGGGGTCGTGGAGACTATCTAGGGACACCACATCACTCCCGGGAACTGGTCTGGGGACAGGGAGCTGATTCCAGACTGGGGACACGGGGCTGGTGTGGGGACACTGGGTCAGTTCTGGAGTTGGGACGTGGGGCAGGTGCCGGTTTGGGGACAAGGGGACAGGCTGGGAGTCCGGTGTCGGTGCTGGTGGGGTCCCAGCTGGGGCTGGGGGGCTGCGGGCTGCTTCCAGCATCCCGGCTGGAGCAGGAACCCCGGGACAGGGGGACAGAAAGACCGGGGACCACATACCGTTACCGGGGGCGAGATCGGGCAGGTGGAGCGCGGCGATGGAGCGGTTGATGCCGAGCAGGAGCGAGGAGGAGTTGGAGCCGTCGGCTCCCAGCGAGTCGGCGAACAGGTTCATCTGCAGCAGCGTCTTCAGCAGGTACCGCAGCATCCTGCCCGGCTCTGCTCGGCTTGGCTGAGATCGGCTCGGCTTGGCTCTGCACGACACGGCTAAGACTGGCTCAGCTCAGCCCGGCTCAGCCCGGTCCGGCTCTGCTCCGGTGGGCTCGGCTCAGTTCAACCCAGTCCGGCTGGGTTCAGCCCAGTCCGGCTAAGCCCGACCCGACTCGGCTCAGTCTAGCGCGGCTCAGCCCAGCCCGACTCAGTCCGGCTCAGCTCACCACGGCTCGGCTCAGCCCAGCTCAACCCAGTCCGGCTGGGTTCAGCCCAGTCCGGCTAAGCCCGACCCGACTCGGCTCAGTCTAGCGCGGCTCAGCCCAGCCCGACTCAGTCCGGCTCAGCTCACCACGGCTCGGCTCAGCCCAGTTCAACCCAGTCCGGCTGGGTTCAGCCCAGTCCGGCTCAACCCGACCCGACTCGGCTCAGTCTAGCGCGGCTCAGCCCAGCCCGACTCAGTCCAGCTCAGCTCACCACGGCTCGGCTCAGCCTGCGGCACCGCCCCCCGGGTGGGGGACGGGCCAGGGCGGTGCTGGGGCGGGGTAATGGGGGTGTCCCTGTGCTCCCTCCCCGTCCCTGAGGAGCGGGACGGGGACGAAGGCGGGGGGTGTCCCGCATGGGGTAGGGGCTTCATGGTGGAGGGGAACTGGGATGACTTTTGAGGAGGCAGAGGAAAACGGGGGTCCTAGGGCTGGAGGGAGGAGAAGGAAGAGACAGAGCAGCTCCCTGGCTTCACCCCAAATTAAGTGACAGCACATAGGGCTGCTGTCACCCCCCACCCGGGACCCCATTTCAGTGAACCCTGAAAGGCAGCATCACCCCGCACCCCACGGGGAAATGCGGCTGCTCGAGTGAGTAACACATCCCAACACCGGGGGTGTGCTGGTAGGGACAGGGACACTTTGGGGGTGCTGGGACCACCAGTGGCCTTGAATTCGTGGGGGGCGGGGGGAGGAGGAGCACGAAGGAATCGGCACATGGTGCCATTGAATGCATAAGCAGCAATTGGCCACTTAATTAACGTGTTGGGGCTGCTGTGGAAAGCAATGAGCTTCCTCCAGCGAGCCCCCCGGGGGGGTGGTCGCTTTTGGGGGAATTCGTTGGGGAGGTTCATTATGGGGGGGCTCGTGAAGGGATTTTGTTACGGTGGCACTCGGAATAGGGTAAAAGTGGGGGAAAAGGGGAAGTCGGGAGTGTGGGGACCCTGGAGGGGACTCAGGGAAAAAGAGGAGGAGAAGGGGCAGTGGGGGAGGACCAGGATGCATCTGGGTATGCACATCTGGGATACTGGGAGGGAGAAGGAGCCTCACATCTGCACGCACAGCAGCAGACGAAATGTGCCCACACATGTTTGCACATCTGGGTCCCCACAGGTGTTCACGTCTGGAGGACTCTTGGGGAACAGCTGGCGAGGGGGGAGGCTTTTCCACACACATCTGGGGTACCAAGGATCTCCGGGCTGTTCACATCTGGGAGGGCTGGGTGGTCTGGGGGATGCAGCTGCATTCAGACCAACAGCTGGAGGGGTCACAGCTGGGCACACAGCTGAAGGCACAGGGATGCTCCAGCACATCTGGAGAGCCAGGTGGTTTCCATTTGTGCACATCTGGAGCCACAAGGTGAGTGCACATCTGGAGAACTTGCCCAGGCTGGCTTTTCCACACCCAGAGCTGTGCTGAGGCTGCAGACAGGTGCACATCTGGACCGCTCAGGCTCACCAGCATCCTCTGGGCTCTCCATATCCCACCGAATCTGCCAGGTGTCCGGTGGGCAATGCATTATTCATCTGTCCCTTGGAGCCGGGCATGGAGAAAGTAAATAAATATTAATTTAGTAGGAGCACAAAGCTTTTCCGCTTCTCCTGCTGGCAGTGTGGCAGCACAGGGATTTCTCGGTGGGATCAGAAAAAAAAATATGCATGGAATAACAGGTTTATCCAACTATTACCTGAATAATTCTCTGGGACGGGAATTGATGGCAATGCTGGAATATTTAAAGCTGCTACGTTTCCCCCTCCTTCTCCTTTTGGGTGCCTCTGAAAAGCTGACCTGAGGAATGGGACATCTCCAACACAGAACTACAGAATGGAAAAGGATTTTAATCCCTGGAAAGCCTTTGGGCCTCTTTTCATGGAGTTCTTGGAAAATGGGAGAATTTTTAATGGGAATCCTGGAGGTTTGGGGAGCCTTAGGGATTAAAGCACCTCTGTATTAATCCCACTATGAGGCCTGAGGCTGCAGCGATGGGCTCCCGGGGGTGACACACGCGCATCCAACACCTCCTCTGAGAGAGCTTGTGATGGGGAATGGAGACAAAGGAGCCGCCTCATCCCGATGGATAATCCCCCTCAGATTCATCCCCGTTAATCAGCTGGGCAAACAGCGAGGGCGGGGGCATCGCCTCCTTGTTAGCAGATTTATTCTCACTGCTGCGGCATTTAATTGCTGCTTGATTTGGCGATTAGCGGCTGTTTGCCCAGGCTTTGTCCAAATCAGCCCCCTCAAAGTTTTTAGATGGGGGGAGGCTACCTCCCTACTTCGTTATCCTCATTATTCTGCCTTGGTGTTGCTGCTTCCTTATTGCTCCTGGTTTTTCCCAACCCTTGTTGGGCGGCATCGGGTGGGGAAACTGAGGCACGAAGTTTGGCCATAATGAGGAGCGACAAGATATTTGTCTGGGCAAATGAGCGGCTGGGTTCCCCCTCCCCGCTGCCAGGAGGGAATCCCTGGCAGCCCCGTTATTACCATTCCCCCCGGGAGCCCCCCACCCCAAGCCAGGCGCTTGGCCGGAAAACGCGGCTTTTTGAATATTTATAGAGGTTGTAGCAGCNGTGGGGAAGAGCAATGGTGAGGACTGGGGGTTGTGGGGACGGAGGGAATGGACCTGGAATCCTTCGGGGATGACATTGGGATGGTGCAGGGAATGATGCTGGGATTGGTGTAGGGAATGGCACTGTGATCCTTTAGGGAATGCTACTGGTATGGTGTAGGTGACGACACTGGGATGCATTAAGGGGTGGCACTGGGATGCTGTCAGGAGTGATTCTGGGATACTGTAAGGGATGATGGTGGCATGCTTGAGAGGACAGTGCTGGGATGCTTTAAGGAATGATGCTGGGACGTTTTAGGAGAACGTAGTGGATGTTCTAGGCGATGAAAGTAGGATCCTTTGGAAGATGATGATGGATACTTCAGGGAGTTACAAGACTGGGATTCTTTGAGGGATAACAGTGTGATGCTTTAAGGAAAATGCTGAGATGTTTTAGGGGAACATATGGGAATCACTCCAGGATGTTTTAGGGGATGATACTGTGATGATTTAGAGTATGATGCTCGGATGCTTTAACAAATAATGCTAGGATGTTTTAGGGCATGGAGCTGGAGTGTTTTGGGGAGCATCCTGTGATGGTGTGGGGAATGATGCTGGGATACTGTAGGGAATGATGCTGGGATGCTGTAGGGGATGGTGCCAGGATGCTGTAGGGATAATGCTATTTAAGGAGAGTTCACTGGGATGTTTTAGGGGATGATGCTGACATGCCCTGAGGAATGGCACAGGGATTTTTTCCGAGAACATACTGGAATGCTCTAGGGGATGGTGGGCTGAATTAAGGAGAGATACTGGCATATTTTAGGGGACCTTATGGGGACTTTATAGTGTGATGCTGGGATGCTGTAGGGGGAGCAAACTAGCATCCTTTAGAAAATGTCACTGGGATGCATTAGGGGATGAGTCTGGGATGCACGGAGGGATGCCAGGATGTATTAGGGGGTGACAGTAAGACACTGTATTGTGGTACACTGGAATGCTGCAAGGAACAACGCTGGAATGCCGTAGGGAATGGTGCTGGGATGCTTTAGGGGAATGATCCTGGGAAGCTTTAGGGAAGTGCACCGGAATGCTTTAGAGGACGACAGTGAGAGGCTTTAGGGGACAATGCCAGGGTGTGCGAAGGAATAACGTTGGGATGTTTCAGATGAACATGCTGGCACGATCTAGGGGATGGCACTGGGAGGCTGTAGGGGTTGATGCCAGGATATTTTAGGGGATGGTGCCAGAATTTTTTAGGGGATGATGCTGGGATGCTTTAGGAGAGCTTAGTGAGATGCTTTAGGGGATGACTCTGAGAAGATTTAGGGGAGTGCACTGAAGCGCTTTAGGGGATGATGCCAGGGTGTGCTAAAGGATAAAGCTGGGATACTCCAGGAAAGCGCGCTGGCATGCTTTAGGGGATGCTGCTGGGATGCTTTCAGTGAGCAGATTGAGATGCTTTAGGGGATGACCCATGGAGCCTCTGTGGAACGGTGTGGGGATGCCTCAGAGGACGGGTGTCAGGCTGTCTGTCCTCCACACCTGGCAGGCGCAGGAGGCTGGTGGGTCGAGATCTCCTCGCGGGCATCCCAGCCCGCCTCATTACCAGCATCTTTGGAAAGCCGGAGCCCATGTGTTCTCGAGACGAGCGGCTTGGGGTATATTAACATCCCATTTCCACCTCTTTAATATAGAGTTTGTCGAGATCATTTATCAGCCGAGCCTCCCTTCAGGGCCAGGGGAAGCCGGGCAGAGCTCGGCAGCTGGGTCATGGCGAGAGGCGAGGGATGCTCGTCCCTGAAGGAAGCCGACGCCGGGTTTAACAGGTAGTGGCTCATGTGCGAATCGCTAGTTTGGGACCACCACATCATTGGGAAAGGCTTTATCAAAGCTGGGCTTAATTGGGTGGAAGGCTTGTTTGCATGGCCGCTAATGGGGGATCAGAGGGCCGGGGACCCAGCGCTGACGGCCTCACAAAGGCAAGCAATTACTTGCTTGTCTGCATTATGTATTAACCCATCTGGGGTCGGGATATTGGCTGTGAAAGGGAGACAAAGAGGGAGGCGTGCCGGTTGCCCCCGCGCCGAATTAGCCCGCCTGGGTCCCCTTTGTGCAGCGGGCAGGGCAGCTGGATCGGGATGCAGGCGCTCAGGATGCTGATGGGCACCGGCGCGAGGCAGCAGGGCGCTGCCTCGCTCGGCATCCCCGCGTCCTTCCCAATATTGCATCGAGCGTCTTTTCTCTCCTTTCATCAGTTTCCTGCCTGCGGCCACATCTCGGGATAATTACAGCTTTCGCTTTAATTAGCCACCGTCGCCACTAATAAGTTTATACTTCTTTTCAGCAGCGTATTTTGGCGGCAGGAGGTTAATTACAAGCAGGTCAGTAAATTGCGGAACACACTGCTCTGGGTCTAATGACTTGTCCGCTCGGCTTTTTGGCGGACTTTTAATTACGTCTATTGAATTGGAAGGTTGACTGGAACGAGGCGGCGGGGGAGCGTTGGGGACCAGGGGGGTGTTTCCCCACTGCTTGTCCTGCCGTCCGCACACCCCCAGAAGCTGAGAACGGCC
Source organism: Gymnorhina tibicen (assembly GCA_013399875.1). Classification (NCBI taxonomy): domain Eukaryota; kingdom Metazoa; phylum Chordata; class Aves; order Passeriformes; family Artamidae; genus Gymnorhina; species Gymnorhina tibicen. The sequence goes on along the minus strand of VXAZ01008308.1, from coordinate 23,280 downwards.
ACAACTCATTGCATGGGTGAGCCCTGACTGAGAACGGCCACGACTCATGCCGCGGGTGAGCCCCGGCTGAGAACACCCATACAATGAACACCTCATTGCACAGGTGAGTCTGGGCTGAAAAACAGACACAATTCGCCGCACGGACAAGCCTTGTCTGAGAACGGTCACGAGTCGTTGCACGGGTGAGTCTCGGTTGAGAACGGCCACAACTCATTGCGTAGCTGATCCCGGCTGAGGACACGCGGAGCTCATTTCACAGGTGAGCCCAGCTGAGAACCGCCACAACTCATTTCACGGCGCGATCTTGACTGAGAACTGCCACAGCTCACGGCAGGGATGAGCCCTGGCTGAGCGCAGCCTCAGCTCACGGCAGGGGCGGACGCGCCGCTGCAGGCGGGCCGAGCCGGGCCCTGCTCCTTCCAGGAATGACTGCGGACAAGGGCTGGGGGGCCCCATGATGTCCCCCCGCACACCCCTCGCCCCCCACCCCCCTGTCATTAGCGCGCGGTCAAACGGCGCTGCCGGGACTCGGAGCTGCATCGCAATCAGCTGCTCTCGGCCGTAATGAGTGTTCAGGCCCTAATTAACCGCCACCCTCATTTGCATCCGGCCCGCCCCCTCCCTCCCTCCCTCTCTCCCCGGGCCTCTAATTGTGGTCTGGCCAGCTCCGGGGGGCTTGGGGATGGGGGTCTACAGCCGCGGGGACACTGGGAGCCGGTACTGCAGTATGAGGACATGGCAGCAGTGGGGACACCCCTCTGGAGACCCTGTCCCCAAGGACATGTGGAACGGCCGGCGGTGGGTGCAGCCCCTTGGGGACACACAGCAGGGCTGGCTGTGGAGACATTCCTTTGTGGACGTGCCACAGGAGTGGCAGTGGGGACACATCAGTGGGGGCACCCCTTTGAGGACACTCCAGAGGAGTGGGTGCGTACCTTTGGGGACACGGTGGCAGCAGAGACATCCCCTTGGGGTCACACCAGCAGCGGGGACTTCCGATTTGGGACACAGTGGTGGCAGACACATCATTTTGGGGACATGATGCCGGGCTGACATTGGGGACATCCCTTTGGGGACATACTGGCAGTGGGAACATCCCTCTGGGAACACACCAGCCGGGGGTATGTCCATTGAGGGCATGTCACAGTGGTGACAGTGGGTGGACATGCTGGCAGCAGGGAAACCCCTCGGGGATGTGTTGGCACCAGGGGCATCCCTTTGAGGACATGCCAGGGGCAGATGCACCCCTTTGGGGACGTGCCACAGGACTGACACTGGGACATCCCTTTGGGGGCACGCTGGCTCATCACACCCTCGGGGATGTGGTGGCAGCAGGGCCATCCCTTTGGGGACACATCAGCGGTGGGGACATCGCTTTGAGGACATAGGCATTGGGGACGTCCCTCGTGAACGCTCCCTGGGGACAGCAGCCGGTGACAAAGAGCCCGCCGGCCCCGCTCCCCCCGCCCGGTCGGGCTGCGGGATGGAGTGTGGGGTTAACGCTCCCCCCCACACCTCCTCAGCCTCGCGCCGCCGCTAGCCCCTAATCCCGCTAATTAGAGGGGTATAATTACACTCCTGATCGCTTCGCGCCGTGCTGCGGGCAGGGACGGCAGGGGCAGGGACACGCAGGGACAGACAGAGGCAGGGGGATGTCCCCTTCCATCCTTCCCCCCCCCCCGCCCCCATTTGTTTAACCAACACGGCCCTAATTAAAGCGTTTAATTAACGAACCCGGGCGGGGGTCCCATAGGACCTCTCTAACCACCCCCCTTGGATGGGGGGGGCTTTTGAGGGGGTCTGGAGAGGCGCAATCTCCCTGCTGCTCGTTAGTCTTGGCTTAACGAAGAGTTGGGGCGCAGCTGGGGTGTCCCCCCCAGCCCCCGCGAGCTGCGCCCTGGCTCATCAATCAAGGTCACCGTTAATTGGGGTCCCGGGGTTTCGGAGACCCCAGGGTCGGGGCAGGAAGGGGTGGGAAAAGAGGGGTCCCTGCCCCCCCGAACTCAGCCTCAGTTCCTGAAGGATGCTCAGTAACGACGTTTGGGAGTGCTCAAGCCCCAGACTTCAGGGATGCTCGACACGCGGGATAGGGGCTGCTCAGCCCGGGGGAAGTGCTTGGCCCGGAGGGGCGAACTCAGCTCCAGTACGACGGGAATGCTGAGCCCCAAGGTTGGGGGTGCTAAACCTCACGTTTGGGATGTTCGGCCCCACGTTTGGGGTCCTCAGGCCAAGGCAAATCCCGAGCGATGGGAGGGAGGGATTGGAGGGTCCCTGCCCTGAGAGGTCTGGGGGGACCCTGCCCGGATGGGGCCCCGCCCACCACAGCGCCACGCCCACCCACAGTGACCACGCCCATTTATGACAGTGCCCACTATGCGCCCCGCCCCTCGCGCCGGGCCCCGCCCTCTCGTGCCCCGCCCGTGACCACGCCCTTTCCCTCAAGCCACGCCCCCACCCCGTCAGCCCCGCTCCGCTCTTTCCATGGACACGTCCCGTTGACACGCCCCTTATTGCGTCACAGACACGCCCCCTCTTGCCACGCCCCCGCTCGCTATGCGCCCCGCCCCGGCGCAGCCGGAAGCTCCGCCCCCGATGCGTCGCGTCACTTCCGCCCGCTCGGTGCGCACCCCCATCATGGCGGCGCCCTGCGGCTCCTCGCAGCTCCCGCCGGCCGAGCCACCGCTCCGCGTCCCCAAGATGGAGGTGCTGTCNTGTCCTGGACGCCGGCGGAGACCAACGCGCTGATCGCCGTGTGGGGCAATGAGCGGCTGGTGGAGGCGCGGTACCAGCAGCTGGAGGGGGCGGGCACCGTGTTCGGCAGCAAAGCGCCCGGGCCCGCCATGTACGAGCGCGTCTCCCGCGCCCTGGCCGAGCTGGGCTACGAGCGCACCCCGTCCCAGTGCCGGGAGCGCATCAAGGTATCCTGGGGGGGCGGCGGCGCGGCCCGGGACGGGAGGGTGGGCCGGGGGTCCCCGTGCTCGGCCGCCCGCCCGCGGGTGGGTCAGCTCCCGGCGCGGTCTGTGGTCGCTTCCCCGGAGAGGTGTTCTCCTGAGCGTTCTTTGGCCCTGGGTCTGGAGCACCGTGTCCCGGGAGTTCGGTCCCTTCAGGATGTGTCCTGAGCGTCCTTTGGCGCTGGCTGTGGGCATCCTCCTGTCCTTTGGCCCTGGGTTTGGGGGCACCGTGTCCCCAGGGCTTGGCCTTTCGGGATCTCCATGCTGCAGTTTTCTGGAGCATTCTTTGGCCTTGGCACGGTTGTCCCCAGGACTGAGCCCAGCCTTTGCCTAGAGTGCAGGGTGTCCCATTCCCTGGCTCAGCTGCCTGGCTCCCCACGGTTCCCTTGGTGTCCCCCGGGTGCCACGTCCTCTGGGTTCCTCCCTTGCACCTGTAGCCTCCAGCAGCACCTTTAGGACACGGGCCCTACATCCCATAGGTTCAGTTCCTCTCGTGTGGGTGGGCTGTGGCAGCATCCCGTGGTCCTGAGCGGGGACGGACACAGCATCCCAGCTGTTTGTGTCTCCTCATGGGGACAGCCCCAGCAGGATCCTTCCCCTGGGTTTTTGGACCACCGCATCCCCTGGGTTTTCTCCTTTGGCCTCGAGTGTTGTGGGCACCGTGGTTGACTCTGTCCCCTCACGTGTCCTCCAGCATCCTCTGTCCATGAGGGGCTGGCAGTGGCTGCTCGCTGTAGCCCCCTCGGGAAAACGGGGCTCCCAGTTCCCCCAGTAACAAGGGCTGGCACTGGTTGCCCTTGCACTCCTGGCTCTGTCCTTTGCTGTGGAGTTGTTTTCTAGAATCCAGTGGCTTCCCTGGCTTGACAGGAACGTGCTGTGGCTTCACAGACCTCTTGAGTAGTGGATAAACAGCCCCATGGGCTGTATTTTGCAGAGGGGTCTTTCCAGTTTCACCATTCCCCGGGAAAAAAGGGCTGGGTTTGGTGCCTGCTTTGGGAGCAGTCACTCCGTGCATCCTGCTTTTACAGAGAGGAGACAACTTGGATGGTGTGGAAATCACTGCGGGGTTGAGCTTGTAAATGTGGATGATGTTTGAAAGGGTGAATTACACGCTCTGATCTCCTTCTGGCTCTGATTTCTCCTTTCCAGACCCTTTAGGCTCCTGCAGCCACTTCAAATGCTGATGGAGTGAAAAATGAACGTGTTGTTATTGCTGGGGCTCAGAGGGCTGGTTGTTTCTCTCTTCCTCTTCCCATCCCTTAAATACACCTGTGCTAGCCCAGCTGGGCTGGAGCCGTCCAGGTGTGTACACCTGGGCTGCCTTTAATTTGCAAAATCCATGGAATAAGGGATGCTGCGGCATCAGGAACGCCTGGGAGTAAGTGAGGGATTTCCACTTTGATCCCCGTTGATTAGAACAGCCTGTCCTGAAAATAGATACTCAAAACAAACCCACTTTCCATAGAAGTTCTGGTTTCTGAATGTGTTTTCCTCACGTCTGTGTATTTGCTGCTCAGGGATCTTTTTCCCTTGAACACATCCAAATATTTTTGGAGAGGAACGTTGCTGCGCTGCGAACCCTCTTGGAGTCCCTCGTTCTCCTGGTGGCTTTCAAGGTGCTTGTTGCTTGAGTCAGCTCTTCTGCAAACCTGTGGGCTTTTCCAGAGGCAGATGCATGATGGAACAGTTCCTTGAGGGGGTTTGGCTTTGTCCAACGGTTTTGGGCTGTGATGGGAGTCAGTGCAGTGACTGTTGAGACCCCCAGCCCCAATTTTGGACCCCAGTTTTGGGGGATGCTGGCAGGTTGTGAGGAGTCATCTCGCTGTTAGAACAGCCCAGAACTGGGTGTTTGGGTTTGGACAGTGCTGTTGGATGGAGTTGATTGCAGGAGCATTTTGGTGACTCCCAGCAGTTTGAGCTCCTTGCAGCTGAGGATTCTCCCACTTTCCCTTCAGAAGTGAAGCTTGAACACATCTTTGCCCCTGAAATATTCAAGCTTGGAAGAAACCACCCATCAAACAGCAGTAAAAGAGCTCAAGGCTGATATTTTATCACCAAGAGCAGCTCCTGACAGACCTGTTAGATGTTTCTAGATTGCAGTACATTGGGGTGGGCTCTCCTTCAACACTGTAATGTCCAGTGAGGGCCTTCCTCAGCACAGTCATCTATAGGGGCAAAAACGTGGCTTTTCCAAAGCCTTTGGGCTCTCAGTGGGTTTTGGCCTGGAACTGCTGGGGAATGAGTGCTTGTTGAAAGCTGGAAGTTCTCCTGGTTGTCAAGAATTTACCTTGTTACGGGGATTATGGAGATAGTTGTGGTAGCTGTTGCCAACCCTAAAATCCCAGTTTTTGTAGGATTCCAGGCAGGATTGGCTGCGTGACTTTTCGATGGTCCAGCACAAACAGAAGTCACTTCTGGATGTGGAGGGGTCATGAGTGGATTCCTCTCTGAGATGGAGCAGGAGGCCTGTCATGTGCTGTGGGAACAAAAGGAGGGCACAGGCGCTTCAGAATCCTCCACGCTGAAAACAGGACTGGGGAGATGGTGATGGAGGAGCACCTAGCTGCGCTGTTCCATTTATTACCCAAAATGTTCTGTGTTTCCATGATTTTGTGGGATACTTCATGCGCATCAGGGGACAGAAGCATGAGGCTTTGCTGCTGGATAATAAATGGTGCTCCAAGCATTCCAGGTTCAGCTGGTTTTACAAATGAATTTTAGATCAGGACGCAGTACTGCTTTCCTTCAGAACACCTGCATTCCCTGGACACGGCCAAATCTTGACTCTCAGCAGCCAGTTGAGCTGGAAAGGAACAAATCAGCTTGTAAGCAGAGGGTTTTCCAGTTGTATGGCATGGATGCATTCTCTCTTAATTCAAACAGGGTGTGCAGAAAGGTCCCAATGCAGATTTCTGCCCATCTCCCACCATCTGCATGTGCTTTTCTGCACATCAGCAGCTGGAACGAGGCCGCTGTCAGGTTGCAGCCGCTCTGGAAGGGTCTGTTTCAAATTTAGGGATTCACATGTAACCATTCCAGCAGCTTTTCCTTTGGAAAGAGACTGTGAGTCTGACTTGGTTACTCTGAGGTAGGTGGCTTGGGGAGCTCCAGGGTTGGGAGCTGCAGGAAGAATGGAACATCTTGATTTCTGCCTGTTGCATTCCCAGAAGAGCTGTCTTGTGCACCACAGCGTCCTCATCCCAACAAGTCACGTTCTATCCTTAATCCTTGCTTGTTCAGTGACACTCTCTGTTCTTTTCACCCAGCCCTTTCCTATTCCCCATGTTCCTGAGCAAGGATTTAGCCTGGTTTGTTTATCCTGAAACTCATCACCTTCCCACAGCAGCACATGGAGAGCTTTTTCGTTTTCAGGTCTGACCTTAGAGCCAGGGTTTTAAAGCAGGTGATGGAGTATTTGGCCAAACCCTTTCCAGCCTTGCCAGCATCCTGTGCCCTGCACCGGGCAATGCTGTTTCAGCCAGGCAGCAGGAGGTTTGCTGGGAATTTGAGCATGGGAAAATGAGCCCTTGCCTTGTGCTGTGAAGCTGCTGTGTGAAGGCCGTGCAGCTTGGAGATCGCAGTCCATAGGGTACATGGAATATGTTCCATAGCTGTGCTGGAACTTCGTGGTTCCATCCTCTTCCAGCCATCCCAGGTGGCTGCAGTGACGGGGAAAGCTCAGGTGAGCTCGGGTGTTGCAGCTGGAGCTGTGCAAGTCAAGGGGCGCTTTCAGGCAATAAAGGCTTGTTTTGTTTTAAAGGAATGTTCTTGAAATAATGGGCTCCAGTTGTTTCTTCAATACCAGATTTTAGGCCTTTTTTTAAACCCACAGGGGAATTTCTGCTTCTCTTGCTTGCATCTCTGTGGAAGGTGGAATCAAAGACTCATCCTCCTGATGGCACATTGCTCTCACAGTTGGGCTGAGAGAGCATTTCAGGGCTGGAAATCCTCTGGCTGCGGGTGCAGCTGGAGAGCCTTTCCCCAGCAGAGACAAATCCCTTCTTAGAAGTTGCTGTTAAAACTAATTTGGGCGCATTTTTAAAATGTCATTTCTTCGGCTACTGCAGAAATGCGAGTTCTGCTTTTATTTTGCCTTTCCCAGAGCCAATGCCAACCCATTGATTCAAAGAGAAGCAGCTCCAGCATCTTAACTCCTGACTGCAGGAATTCCCAAGTATCACTGCCAATCCCGTTCTGCTGTTGTTGGGCTTTCTGTACGTAGCGACCTCCTCCTCCTCCCCCCAGATGGGTGACTGGAGGTTTTGGCTGGGTTGTGGTTGTCCACAAAACTAATTGGTTTTTCAGAAGGAAAATAAATACCTTGAAGATGTTGGTTCAGTGCTCAGAAAGAACATAGGCACAAAGCATAGCTGGGAGTGCCACAAACCCACATGAAATGGGAAGGGATGGAAAATTACACCTGACTATCAGCTGTTGGTATTTCTTGCTTTAAGCAACACTAACATGATGATGGCGGGGCTTGTTTGTAAGGGGGCTGTGGTTTCAGCTGCTTTGTGATGTAAACAGTCTGTCTGTAAAGCTTGCATGGAGTTGTTTTTTAAGGCAGGAAAAGCTGCTCCAACAAAGCTGTCTCGAAAGCAATGCTTGCTGAGATCTAGTGTGAGCTGCTGGACGTTACAGGATTTCAGCCAGAATTCCATCCTTGGGTCCAATAACGTTGTGTGGAGTGGCTGTCTTTGTGATTCAGAGATCTCAAATGATGGAGCATTGGTGCATTTCATAGCAACCAGCCAACCATCCACCTTCAAAGCAACTTGGATTTGAGCTGACAAGAAAGATGGAGAGGGACTTTCTACAAGGGCCTGGAGTGGCAGAGCAAGTGGGAATCTCTCCCCAGTGACAGGGCAGGGCTAGATTGGATATTAGGAAAAAACTCTTCCCTATGAGGGTGGGGAGGCCCTGGCACAGGGTGCCCAGAGCAGCTGTGGCTGTCCCTGAATCCCTGGCAGTGTCCAAGGCCAGGTTGGACAGGGCTTGGAGCAACCTGATGTAGTGGAAGATGTCCCTGCCTATGGCAGGAGGGTTGGAATGAGATGAGCTTTAAGGTCGCTTCCAACCCAATTCCATGATTCTGAGTTTCTGTTTCTTTTGAATGTGGTTTATCTTTATCTTGAGTTTGTCTTGGTCCCAGCTCCCCATCCCATTAACTCCCTGGGCTGTGATGTGTGCGGGTGTTCAAGTTACCTCCCATTCTTCCCTTGGCTTAAATGGATTCAGATGTGCAGGGTTTTCCAGGCTGGGCTGTTTCTTGCCATTCCTTGAATCCTTCCCAGCAGCCGAGCTTCTCACTGGGGGATCTCGTGTGCTCCGGTAGGTGGGAGCAACTTCCTGCAGACATTTATAGCTGTTCTATATCAAAGAAATTCTTCAGTGACAAAGAGCAGATTTATTTGTTTCAATCCTCTGTGGGGCTGTGGCAGAGGAGCATTTCTGGGGTATGAGTGTCACGTGGAACGAACCCTCTTGGATTCGCTCTCAGCCGGGGCATTTGCAGAGCGCTGTTGTGCTGGTAAGAATCTGGCTTGATTTGCACATGCAGGACAAGTGTCTTTGCAGTCCAGTGGCTTCTGCAGCCGTGTTGTGTGTTTATAATACTCTGGTCTGACCATTCTGGTGTACCTGGGCCATCCACTGCTTGTTCCATGGGTGCAGAATGATTCCCAGAGGGAGCTGGGAGCGAGCTGGTAGGTTTTGTTCTTGAGACAGAAACAGTTGATGGTCAGGAATTCATTGCAGGAGGACAGATTTGTGAAACTTGAGCATTAAATCTCATTTAGGGAGATTTGTGAACATTAAATGCTAGATTGGTCACGCAGGATTTTTTCCTGTAGTGCTCTCTGACTGTGGAGGACTTGGGAAGATGTTAAAAATCTTCCTGATTCTTGCACTCCGCTTCAAGTGCTGTCACAGGGGCAGGTTCCTGCTTACCTCCCTCTTGCTGAGTGTATAAATTTGGGGGCCAAGCAGACAATGGACTGCTGTGGTCTCACCTGTTACCAAACCTTCCACCACTAGTGGTGAAAACTGGGGTTCAAGCTATTTGTGATATTTCAATTTTTTCATCCAGGCTGCTGCAGTTCTGGTTTTCCTTAAAAGTCTGGTTTTGTGAGTGGTGTAATGATGTTTGTCCTGATCACAGTAGATGCATGAAACTTGAAGTTTGATTTTAAGAATGAGCTTGTTTCTGAAGGCAAGGTAACCTACTCAGGTGTGGCCTTTATTGCTCCAAAGTAAGTGATGTTTGAACAGGTCGTGCCAGGAGCTGGTTGAACCTTGCTCAGACATCTCATCCATTTAGGCTGGGTATCAGGAAAAGGTTCTTTCCCCAGAGGGTGGTTGGGTACTGACACAGGTTCCCCCAGGGAATGGTCATGGCCCTGACTCTGCCAGAGCTCCAGGAGCATTTGGGCAACACCCTCAGACACGTGGTGGGATTGTTGGGGTGTCTGTGCAGGGCAGGAGTTGGACTGGATGATCCTCGTGGATCAGGATCTTTTGTTGTCAGGATATTCTGTAATTCAGTGACCTCTGCAAGCTGAGCTCTGTCTGGAGAACCATCCACTACATCTAAACTCTTTACAAAGTTGTTGGCTTGGTGGGTCTGGAGGAGGGTTTTGCTTCTCTGTCTTCTCAATCTCTAACAAGTTCCTATTCTTTTCATCCAGTGCTGGTTTAAGAAAACCAGGAGCTCAGAGCATCGAGAGACAGAGGTGCCCAGCTGCCAGCCTTTCTGCAGGCAGTGCTGGAGTCTCCTCTCTAGGGGTCTGGCTCAATTAGCAACGAATCCCTGAGAAGGGTCTGGGTATCCTCAGCATTCTGATAGCAGCAACCAATGGAGCATCTTCCCAGGCAGCCGATTGGAGCCCGCAGCACTGTGGGGTCTCTTGTCGCAGCACCACAGCTCAGGTTTCCTCACCCTGATGGGACACGGCCTGTTAAACCCCAGCTTCGTTTGCTCTTGGCTGCTGGCAACGTCCTGTCTCATGGGGGCTGACCTCTGCAATTGGCTGTGGCGCTTCTGTAAATAATTCCTGTCCAGGCAAGAGCTTTTTTTTTTATTATATTTAATTGTGATTTAGAAATTGGCAGTGGTGGCTGCAAGTTTTTGTTCAGTTCCAGCTCGCTAACAAAAACCCATGTCTGCCCTACCTCAACTGACATCTTTACCTGTGTCTGCCAGGGTGCCTTTGCTTCTTCATTGTCCAAAGAGAGCTCTGGTTGTTACCTCAATCAAGAGGGCATTCCCATCACTTTTCTACTGTACCGGAGCCAAATCCTTCAGGAAGTCCTTATGTGTTTGGGTATATCAGGATACAACCACTCCAGGCTTCAAAAGCTGTTTCTTTTGTCCCGGTGTAGTTCCATCTTGTGTTGCCTGCGAGTATCCTGGGATGATGAGGGAGGGAGCTGTTTGACACTGCTGTTCTTGATTCGGGATATAAGGCTGAGAGCTCCTTTCCATTAAGTAAAAGAGCATCTTTGAAGCTGAGTGTTGTGCTAAGTGGTGCCCTGGGACATCAGGACCCCTTTAGGCTGCTATCAATTAATCAGCTTAAACAGATGAATGTGGACACAGCCACAGGCCACCAAACTGCTCGGGCAGGACCGTAGCTTGTCCCTAAGCTTGTCCCTAAGAAAGAGCATGTCTCAGATCAGGGATCTGGAATTCCCTGCGTTGGACAACCTCAGGTTATACACGAAAAGCTTGCTGTGGTCTGGTTCTCCCTCATCTTATTTTTTTGCTGGAAGGAGGACCATGTCTGCAGCCTTCCTAAAGGTTTCTCTCATCCTCATCCTGCAGTGCCTCCAGGTTCTTCGGTGGCTTCACTTGTAGAGATGAGGACTCGTGAGTTAGAAATGGTGAGAAAATCCACATTGAGCTTTGTGACTGTCTCCTCCTTTGGTTTTCCTAACTATAAATTAAGCGGGGATAATATGTGTTCGTGTTGCAGGCAGTGTTGCAGAACAATAAGCAAAAGCCTCGGTCTCTTCCAGTCTGAGCAGTCACTGGGCAGTGATCAGGTCTGTTTTCAGTTACTTGTCCTAAATTTCCTGCTTTCTGTATCTGTATCAATATCTGTATGTGCACTTCAGGAACCACGGAGCAGGAGTTGAGCTGGACACCGGCAGGAATAGAGGAGGTGCGTAAGAAAAAACCAGATCTTAGATCTTGGAGATCAGAATAACCTGGTGAGAGAAAGGTTAAGGATTATAAAATGCCCAGGTTTCCTGAGGTCTGAGCAATTTATTTAGGTCTTACCAGGCTCTCTGAAGAAGAGCAGCCTGTGGGTTTACATGAAACAAGGCCGATTTATGGTATTTGGAGGGAACATCAGGGAAAGTTGTAGGGACTGCCTGTTGGAGACACTGGGGAGAGCCTTCAAGAAGAAGGAGCTAGCAGGAATCTTGATTCTCCAGCACACAAGACCAAGGAGCCACCAGCTGCTTGGCTACAGGCCTTTTGGTGCTTTGGAAAGCCCTATATTTGAGATTATCTCCCTCAAATTTTAGGTTATCTGCTTCCAGAAGTGGAGGTAACACAGCCAGGTGAGCATCTGGGCAGTACCCCCAAAAGTATCTTGACCTTTAAGAGTAATGAGCAGTGACACTATGGCTCATTTATTTTCATCCCCCTTCCTGTGTTGCTCCCTTTAGTTTTTCTAGTCTGCATTGACTTACTGCTAAATTATTTTGATAGTAAAATAAGCCAGCTTGCAGCCTGACTGAAATAATTAATTACTACTAGGCTACAACCCAGTGTGGGATCCTCCATAACCCCACTGGTGGGGAGAGGTGTTTGAAGCAATGCTGAAAATAGAGTGTGAAAATAGAGTGGCTGAGGGTGTCGGGCATTCCCAGAGGGCTTGGCCAAGAGTAGGGATGCTTTGGAAACAGTTTGTTTTGCTTGAAGGCTGCTAGTAAATTCAGCTGGAGGCTCTAAACCCATGTTTTTTAACTCCTGTGGATAAGCTGGGGCAGATACAAGAACGGGTTTGGGAAATAGATGTTAAAAATCTAACTCGGGTGTATTTTAGAAAGAGTCTGGGAGTGGAATTACTTCGCCCTTATGGCTCAGTGAGATTTGAGCTGAAAGGAGAGAAACTGGAGTGAGAAAACTGAACTCCAACAACCAAATGTATCTATACCCCAGCCTGAGGGAACCCTCTTTGCACCAGCAAATACAGACAGGTTTCTAGGCTGGGTTTTGGTTCCAGGTTGCCACAGCAGGTTGTCTCCCACCCTGCTCACAGACAGAAATGTAAAATGTGCTGGTGTCCATCCAAAGAGGATCTGCCTGTTTATCCTGAGGTAGTTACGGCAAAAGTGGGAAGGGTTCCACCTTAAACCATGGAATAACTCGTGCCTGTTGCTGCCTGTGTGTTTATATGGGTTATTTTTTATTTTGTGTTATTTTCGTGTGTTTTTGTTTGAAACAGCAGGGTAATACTGACTTGCTGCTTAGCAGTTTTGCTTCTGCCCCCAGGGCTCTGAATCTCAGGAGGAAACTGGTTAGAAATGTATCCCTTTGCTGCTGATGCTGTTAAACCAGTGTATGAGGAGCATTAGGTAGGTTCCAGCTTTCTGGAGTTTTAAAAGTTCCTTTCTTTGGGGGGAAAAAAACCAAGTAGTTTTTGAAATGATGTGTCCATTACAGTCCTCCTGCAGAAAGCAAGGTAACAGGACTAGTTCTTCCCAAATTAATGCCTCTCTTGAATTCCAGAGACAGTTTTGCCATTCAAGGTAGAACCTCAGCAATCTGATAAATTTAATTTTTTAAAAAATTAATGTTTTCTAGCACTTTACCAATCCGAAAAAACCCGCCAAGATCCAGCAAACCTGGGGCATATCATTGTCTTTCGAAACGAGAGCAGTGGTAGAATTAAAACCACCTTGAGGTTTAGTTTTTTTACCCCCAAGTAATTGTCTTTTGCTCCAGATTAGGGGGAAAACACGGATGGAACCGTAGGCTTACACAGCAGCAGTGAAGTGGCTGAGCCCTTGGTGCGGGATGTCAAAGGGATCACCGAAAGTGGGTGAGGCTTTGGCATCTGTGTGGGAGGTTTTGCCCCAGCTCTGTTTGAGAGGCTGCTCACACCAAGCCACCTCAGTGCTGTTACTTACTTGATGCTTGATATCAAAGTCTGGGAACTGGGAGCATTATTGATTTGACCTCTTTTAAATTTCAGCAGCTTCACAAGAGACAGAGTGAGTTAGTAAGGAATGCAAAAATATGTAAGTAATAAATATTTTCCTAGCTGAATAGCTTAGGCATATCCATTTTGTACCTTGTGTCTTCTTACCAGAGTAAGGAAGGTTGGACTGTCTTTGCTTTGGGGGAAATCTTTCTGTTTTCCTTTCTCTCTCCTCCCTGCTTTCCCCTCTCCAAGCTGTGGGCACAACACCAGCTCTGCTTTCTCCTCCTCATAGTAGGTGTGCATTTTCCTGGCTGATTGGTGTCTCTGACTGGGGGGCTCTTGGTATTTTTATTTTATTTTTTCCCTGCATCCGTAGCAGATCCGGGGATTTTTTTTTATTTTTTATTTTTTTAAGTGGGAAAGAGAATAAATCACCCAAGTTAAGTCTGAGGAATCTGTAGCTGCTACACCACTTGTCCTGTGTCATAGATGTTAACGCTAAGCGGGAATGTCGGATATATATGATGCTTCCTGGTGGGCGTAGATTAATTTGGGAGCATTGCTCATGAGCGTGGGGCAAATATGACCAGCAGAAATAACCCCCAAAGCCCTAAACTCTCCCTGTGACTGTGTGTGATTGCCTGTGTGGCACTCGTCCGACCCCACACCCCCTGACTGAGCTGCTGTTCTCTCTCAGACCCTCCGCAGGTGCTACAGCCGCGTGAAGGAGCACGGCGTGGGGAAGAGGAAAAGCAGCTACACGTTCGAGCAGCTGGAGCAGGTGTTTGGGCAGGGGGGATGGGACTCCCAGCCCTGCCAGCCCGTCCTCATCAACAGCAGCGGCTTGTACCAGGAGCTGGAGTCAGATGGCAGCACGATGGAGGAGTACTCTCAGGAGGACTGGGGAAACCACAGTCAGGACCTTCACTGCTACCAGACCGGCGAGCAGGAGTTGGGTAAGAAATCCCGTCAATCCCATCTTGGCACATCTCCATCCTTGGGTTTACCTGTGCTCGTAGCTGTCTGACACGTGCATATCTGGGTACCAACCTTCACCTCTCGGACAGAATGTGCTCACCACGCTGAACACGCACTTGGGGGAAGAGGGACAGAAACTCCTCAATGCATCAAAAGCAAACCATGGCTCTTGAAGTACTTTAGGATCAGGACTTTGAAGTTTGGAGTTTGAAGAGCCCAGCAGGAGGAAAGAAGGGCTGTGTGGCCAGGAACAGCGGAGGTGACACCTTCCCCATCTCTCCTTCCACTCTCAGCTTTCCTTTTCCTCACGGGATTCCCTCTCAGTGGTACCTGGGTGTTACCCCATGCAAACACCATTTGCTTAAATTGTGAACAAGACATCACAATTTTTTACCTACTGCTGGAAACACCAACAACTGTAAAAATGTTGCTCTTTCTTATATACCCTGATAAATTGGTATTAAACATGTCAATATGTTTATATCCAGAGATGTGGCCTTTTTTAAAAGAAAAAATAGCAAACAAGCTCACACTTGATGTTTGAGACTTAAACCAAACTCCTCCACATGCTTTTCTTGCCTGAATTATTGCTGTCTCTGCCTAAAAGTCAGTATTTTAATTAATTTGGAGGTTTGATTGTTGCTTGTGGCTTTTTGAACTTTGTTCAACAGATCAGGGTACCACATTCCTGATAGGAAACACGCTCCAATCTGAGCAGTTCTGGGAAGAAGTGGGTTTCTTGAGGCAAATTTCTCTCAAGGTACTGCTCTTGCAGGTGTCTGCTCCTCCCTTGCCTGAGCAGGGTTTTTTTCACAGCGGAAGCTTTAAGTTGATCAGATCACAGGCGAAGAAGGTGAATTGTACAAAGGCTTTTTTTCCCCGTTTGTAGGATGAAAGAGGGAGAGGAGATGCAGTCGGGTATCTGTACACATCTGTGTTTGGGGGACTGGTGAGTCAGGATGCTTTGGAAGAGCCTTAGATCGCAGTTTAATGTTAAAATTTGCAAGTTGGCTGTTAACCACGTTCCAGTTGCTCAGACTTCTTCTCTGGGGGATTTAAAAGTCAGAAATCTGTGGGAGAGAAGCAGCAGGGAGAAGAAGACGTTACAAAACGTATGTAAATGATGGCTAATTCTGTCTGGTATGGCTCGTTACGGTGAGTCAAGCTGGGATCTCCTGGTTTGTCACCAGTTTCGGGGACATTTGCGTGCGCTCGGGCTGACGATGCCCTTCACGCTCAGAAGTTGTGAGCAAAGCACTTGGCACACAGCGTCTAAATTGAACACAGATGCAGTTCTGCTGCTGCTTCCTCTTGAAATGTGCCATTGGGAGCAGAATTTGCTTTTTCTTGGGTTTTTTTTTCTTGGAACAATGCAGTTTGCAGTTCTGTCAGTGGGTGATTTAGCAGGGATTGGAGCCTTGTCCACGAAAGGTTTTGCACTTGCAGAGAGAGATTCAGATATTAACTGACCATATCTCTTCCAAGTTTAAGAAAAACCCGATCAGTTACAGAGGGTGTAGGAGCTGGAGCTGTCTCATGCAGAACTCCAGGGGACTGCCTGGATTAGGAAGCAACTCAGATTTATTTTTTATTTAATTTCAGCCTCTCTTTAAAAAAAAAAAAAGCCCTAAGAACATTATTTAAAATCTAATTATGTGTTGGAATTTTACCTTTCAGATGAAATGCCTACCACGAAAAGAACATTAAAGATAAAACAGGAATCTTCAGAAGACACGCAGTAAGTAATTTATGAATGTTTTACCCTGGAATGTATTTCCCTGGGGATGTTGTGCAGGAGGGGAGGATATTTGAAACTTCTGTTTATAATTATAAATACATTGTGCAAGACTATTCATACGGTTGAATCTGCTTTATGCATTATTCCCATTACCTCAGAACAGCTGAAAAGCTTCACAACTCTCTTCCTCCTTGGCTTTGCCATTCAGCAAATGAAACGAGACTTACTACGGGGATGTGAGGACTTAAACCACGGATAAAACCCACAAGAAAAGCTCCCTTCCTTGGTGGGAAGGCGTGCCAAAGCTTGGGAGTCTCTGATTTTCATTTTTATAACTTTCCAGACCTTACTTGTAACCTTTTGGCTGGGCTTAATCTAACAAACACTGGAGCTTTTGAAATGCTTTGAGCATGCGAATCTCCCTCTCCTCTCCAACAATAACACAGAGCATTCCCAAAAATGAAAGGAATTGTGCTGTATTTGCTCTGTCCAGGGCTACTTTCTGCCAGCCTTTAGGGGTGGTTGTGGCTCTGTCTGCAGTGGGAGTGAGCCGGGCTCACAGACCCTTTGGGGTGGGTTGCACGTGGAAGCTCCCACACCAGTGGGTTGTAGTGTCACCAGGGATTTTCCACGGTGGAGAAGGAGCTGCTATAGGGGTAACAAGGTCACCAGCACTGGGAACAGCAACAGAACACCCCTGGTGAGTCATCTATAACAGAGGCTTTGTGCTGTAGCTCAATGAAAAAAAGAAATCCTCTAAAAAAATTAAAATAAATATAAATAAGTAGAAATAGAAATAAAATTAAAATAACTTAAGAAAATAAAAATAATTTAGTAATAAAAAGAATGAACAAGAAGCTTCCGTGGCAGTGGTGTAGCTTTGTCAGACTCCTCACTTCAGGTGGATATTCACGAGGCCAAAGGTGACTTTTTTCTTCGTGTGGAGCAAATTTAGTTTAACAACTCAGGGGCAACCTGGAGGAAAACAACTTTTTTTCAGTATGAATGTTCTTACTGCCTCTTTGAACAGTTCCTTGGTGCTGTTCTGCAGTAATTTTACCTTTTCATAGCAAATAATCCCGAATTTTCTGAGGCGAAGGCTTGGACCACGTGAATCTTCCATTCCAAGTTTTAATGCGTACGTGAACAGCTGAATTAGATTTTGGTAAATGAGACCTTTCGGAGTTTTATGTTCATTTTTCCCCCCAAATTCCCTCTAAAGTGCAGTGGAGTCTCTGAACTCCGGGGCATTTGTGAGACGTGCCGGCGATAAACTCATCCTGCGTGCGGAGTGGAAGCACAGAGCATTTCCCAACACACAGATCTGCTGAGAGCTGCTTTTCCCCTTGCCTGTGAGGAGAAGGAACTTGTAAACTCTGACTCTCAGTAGGTTAGAAGCAGTCAGAAGATGCATGGCTGATACAAAGATAAGCTGGGTATTTATTTATTATCTTAAAAAAATAGAATTTCATCTAAAAGCCACAGTAGATAAATAGCTGCCAGACTCTTTCACCTCTTTGTGCAGCATTTTAAAGTGCAGATAGCCTAGTTCAAAGTTGGGTTCATCTGCCTTCTTGGTCAAGGGCAGATTTTCAGCAGAAGTTGTCTCCATAAATCATTCAAATTCTGGTGAAACTTGTGGTGGGCTTTTGGACCTAGAGAAACAGAATTCTGGAATGGTTTGAGTTGGAAGGGACCTTAAAAGCTCATCTCATGCCAACCCCCTGCCATGGGCAGGGACACCTTCCACTCTCCCAGGGTGCTCCAAGCCCCATCCAGTCTGGCCTTGGGCACTTCCAGGGATCCAGGGGCACCCACAGCTGCTCTGGGCACCCTGTGCCAGGGCCTCCCCACCCTCACAGGGAACAATTCCTTCCCAATATCCCATCTATCCCTGCCCTCTGGCAGTGGGAAGCCATTCCCTGTGTCCTGTCCCTCCAGCCCTTGTCCCCAGTCCCTCTCCAGCTCTCCTG
>VXAZ01008303.1:153925-186580 GCA_013399875.1 Gymnorhina tibicen | reverse complement strand
TTGTACTTTTAAGTTCTTCACTACAAACAAAACCTACCTTAATGGTTGTCACACTCAATAAAATTGATTGTATTATGTAGTTTTTGCCCTCTTTCTAGTGAACAACATAGTAGTTAGACCTCCTGCACTCTTACAAAATGTTCCTTTGTACTTGTTATTTTGAGAATTCCTTTGGAAGATCTTATGTCTTAAATAATATTACTTGGTTTATTGAATTTAGAGAAAGGTATTCCTCTGGTTTGGACTACATATAAAGTGATAATCTCTTCTTGCTTGGAAATACCGTTTCATTACTGAGCAACTAAACACTTGTGTTGAAGTTCTTGATTGCTTCTGTCATTTAATTTTAAGAGGGGATGGATAGAAATAAAATCTATCAAAATATTCTGTGAAAAAGGGGGTTTTATGTTATGCATCTCTTATTTTTCTTCTCAACAGTATAAAATCCTCTTTTCAGTAGAGAAACCATCATTAGGGGGTTTATTAATTCCCAAAGTTTATGAAAAAACCTAGAGATGGGGTCTGTACTTGGCAGATTTGGAATTTGAGACATAAACTATGTGAGAGTATAGGCAATAAGGATAAACAAAATAGGCTCAATCTACTTCCATCTTATTTATACCTTACGTTTACTGATGGATAACTAAGCAATGAAATGCTGAACATAATATTTCAAAATATGTTTTTACTCCTCTTGATTTCTTTGGTTCTTCAAGAGGCTTGACTATCCAAAGAACTCTTGGTAATTCTTGGCTGTACTCCAGATTTAGTCTCAGCAGTGCTGTTGATGAAGTTTGCCCATGCAGAGTGACTGAAGCAGGTACTATATAAGCTACAGAACACTCTGTTCACAGAAGACTACACAGAAGAATCATGTGAAAGCATGGTATAGCACTGGAAAGTCTTTTATGTTCTTTTTGAATTTGTAAACACCTGAGTGGATCCTGAAGCATGCTGATTGCAGGTAGAAGTAGTTTATATCAGGAACTCTTTCTCTGCACGAGGATAGAGTATCACCTTTGTCGTTTCTTCAGTTTTGTAGAGTTGAACTTTGGTTTTGGCAGGGATGTTTTTGGGATTTTTTTTAAGAATCAGCTTAGTTTTTCAAATGTGAAGCAATTCCATATTTGAACAGTCATAAATTAGCAAAAAAACAATGAAATGAACAGTCGCCTGTGTGGCAGCTTCCTGTACATACCAGGTGAAATAGCTTTTTATGTTTATACATCAATGCAGAAAAGTGTCATATGTCTTAGGAAATATCAAAATGTGAAACTTCTATTGTTATGAAGGAAATTATAGAAGATAAATAAGAAATTGTATTTAATGTAAATGGAGGAGTACAGGAAATGATAACAACCCATAAAAGTTGCAAAAGTTGGTCAAATTGGAAGGAACAATATTTAATGATGTCTTGTTGTCAGTGCTAGGAAAATGAACCTTATGAAGCAATTCCAGTGGAAACGTACCATGTTACACGAAGAGTAAAAGACATGAACATTTTAATATGGAGTGGTAGTTTGCAATGCATTTGTGTGATCAGAGGGTTGAAATAGAAGTGCTTAAATAATCAGGAGATATTGGAAGGACTTCTTTGACAGTATTGGAATACGAATAGAGAGAAATAACTTTAAATTATGTGTTTTAAAAGTACCCCATTGAGGATGAAATAAGACTTACATTTGCCTCAATGGGGGAAAAAGAACAAGTTGAGCACCAACAGTAAGCTAGGGACAGATAAATAATAGTGGTGTATTCTGCAGAGGCAGGAACAAGCAGCAAAATAGAAAATAATGGGAAGGTACAAATATGAAATCCTGTTTTACTTGCATTCAGAAGCTGAAATTTGTACTTTTTCAGTGGTTTAGGAATCTCAGCTAAAGGATTCAGCTTTTGCATAATCTAATAATAAGACATCAAAGAGAGAACACAGAAAGCAGTCTGAAATATGATAACTGCTGAAACAGAATTAACTAGTTGATGAAGACATTAGAGAAGAAAAGGAGGTTTGCAGATCAAATAGTAATACAGTATGCCTTATTTGTAGCTTGAAAAAAATACAAAATACCTGGTAAAAAGAGAAAAACGGCACAAGTTTTAGGAAAAAAATTACTCTTAATTTTTTTTTTCTTTCAGTAGCTACTGTTCTAATTTTTGAAAGACATTCTCTTGTACATTGATCAGCACTCCCATGTTCAAAACTCCTTATTAGTGATAATTGATAAAAGTATTTGATAAAGCATTTTAAGCATCAAAAATGTTGTAGGTCATAACCTGATGTAGTACTCTTCTGATGAAATTCTTTTTTACCTTTTAGTCGTCTGTGAACTCGCTCAGACACTATTATAAATACTTTTATTTCTTTCATTCTGGTGCTAGAGACGGAACTCAATTTAGTCAAAAGTCACTCAGATGAAAAAATACCTTCTAAAATGAACTAATATGTCAAAAGAAAATGCTTTTAAAGGTAGAAATGTATGTACTCCATTATCTGAAAATTCCAGACCTGAGTTGTAGATAAACATTATCAGGGGATGCTGTAAGTTTCAGTAAGAACTCTGTACCTCTACTGCCACATGATGCTGCCAACTGTCTGCAAGTCAGATATATAGATTGCTACTATAAATGTATTCACAGAATACCTGTAAGCATGCTAAAGACCACTCTAAATACCTTTTTCCAAAACGATTTGGGGCCTGTTGTGATTGCTGTGTAATGGATGGGAGTATTTGGTGACTCCTGACAAAGTACACTTCTGACAAATGTGTTAAGCTCTCTGTGGAAAAAAAAGAAATTCCTCTCATTTCTTTTACATTCTGGTGGGTTTTGGGGGTGAAGTACAGTGGGGGTTGTAATTTTTAAATTATTGTTATTTTCCTGTCTGTTTCCAAATACTTCACTTTTTTGCCTTAATAGCAAGAACAACTCATATCATTCTTACCTTCTGTTCTGTGTGTATTATACAGACTGTGACAGAAATAAGACCTTGTTGTTGTTGTTGTTGTTGTTGTAACATGGAAAAAATGAGATAAAAAGTTGGATTTTGGATTTGGGATTTCAAGGTGATTTATAAATGTTTATTACACACATGATATAACTGTATAGAAGACAGTAGAAATTATAAATCCTCACAGGGTAGATAATTTTAATTTTCAGTAAGAATTTTTTTTGTGCATTCATACTCATACTTACACACATATATGCCTTCGTAATATATATTTCTGACCAGTAATTTATGCCACAATACTGACAGAGAAGAAAAATTTAATCTATTAATAGTGTAGACAATAATTTTATACGCAAGTTCAGCTACTTAATTCCTATATTAAGAACACCATTTCCAGAATACATACTAAGAATATTAACTCTGGTCACAGATTTGTTTTATTAAGGGAGGAAAACTTAGAATGCTGAAGAATTTCCAAGCCCCTCTTTCCCATTGTAGGTCTTAGGTTTCTTAGTCTTTTATTTGTATTGTACTCCATATGAAGCAAGGTTTGAAGTGATTTAAATCACCTTCTAAACACAAGATTTGAAAGGTTCAATACAGTGCAGACTTCTCCATATATTTCTTTACCAAGAAGCATGACGTATTAAAGTTAGACCTTTTATCTTCCCATCATCAACAAACAGATTTGGAAAAAACATTACTGTGTTGAATCAGGTTCTTTAGTATCCTCTTGCGTATAAATTGATGAAGAGTGGAGTAACTGTTATTTACAACGACCAGGATTGGTGTTTTCTGGGCACAGAACTTGAGTTAACCCTGAATGCAGACACTGTGTAACCATCCTCCTTCCTTTTGTATGCTGGCTTGTTGTTAACAACACTTGTCCTAGCACCGGGGAACATGGGTTTCAGGTACCCCTTATCCTGATGAAATTTGAATCTCCAGCTTCCACATGCCAAGCTATTCCCTTGGGTGTGTTTAAGTCCTCTTTTAACAGTGACTTCTGCAACTGAGGGCACAGGATCCATGTATCTTGAACAAAAACCTGTAGGAAAAAAACTGACCTTATGTAGAACTTAATGCCCTTCACCTGAAGTGGTTCATAGATTCTTTGCCCTTCTCCTTTAACTCACTTAACAGATTATCCAGAGATAGTCTAATTTAAAGTACATAATAACATCCATATTTTAAACTGAACATGAGTCATACTGTCTCAGACCATGCTCAGCAAACAGATTTGACAGATGAAGGATGGCGTTTTTCTGGATCCCAAAGTTCAGGTTCTTACAGGTTTGCATGTGGGTTTCGTGACCCAGAAAATAATTTGTTGCTTCATTATAATACTCAGTTCCAAAGATAGTTCAGATGCCCAAGTTTTTCTAAGTTCTCTATTTAGAAGCTCAAATTTTGTAGGAAATTGCCAGTAGGTGGCCCTGACTGCTGCACTGTATCTGACCTAAGTGCCCAGTATCTGTGTGGATGATTATTTGGCAACACCTAAAAATCATTACTGTATTAATGCCGGTGTAAGACAATTCCAATCTTAAATTATTAACATGTGCGTCATGTAAAAAAAAAAGGTCAAAAAGATTGAAGTCTTAGAAGCAATAATCTAATGAGGGTATGATACTTTAAATACCTCTGAAATTAATTTTGGTTTTGATGCCTTTTTTGATGTATTTCTATTTTCTTTGATAGTCTTAGAGTTGTCCGCATTTAACAATTAAAGATTATGGGTCTGATCCATTTCAAAGATGCAGAAAGCTTACAGCTCTTTGGATCTTCTATGAGTGTTAATACTTCTACAAAATCAGGTCCAGGTTTTTAAAAAACACATAGCCCTAATTTAAGACAGCTACCAAGCAAATGCATGTTAATGATACTGATACACCAGACTCTTGAACACATGATGTTCATAAGTGGAATAGAAAAGTGATAATGCAGTGTTTTAATTCATAACATAGATATTTTTTTTTTGTAAGAATTAAAAAGCAAGATATTACTTCTAAAAAGTAAGAATATGGGTATGTTCAAAATAAGAAAATAGAATACAGTTTTCTGCCACATTGTAAACAAATTATTGAAGAGCATCTGCCCATTTGAGAAAAAAAAACCACTATTAACACTAATATGGAACAAGAATACTCTGACTAATAGCATATATAATTTTAAGGAAGAAAACCCTATTGTGTGCACTTTTATCTTGGTCACATTTTTGTTTCAATCATGTTTCAATAATCAACATGCAAAAATAAAAATAAATTAAAATAAAAGTTTGTAAATAAAACCAATTGTGTTTCAAACATAATTCAATCAAAATTTGAAACTGCAACTAAGGAAAATTATTAAAAATAATTTTGGAAAATAAATTGCCAAGTTAAAAATAATCAGTTGTTTGGTAAGCTTTATTATAGCTTATTATATGTTCATCTTCTTTCAACCATTGCTGACACACAAACTCAGACGTGAACTTCTAATACTGGTTTATCCCCTATATTGATTTCCCTTTTAACAGAGAAAAAGATAAAAACACTTCAGTGAATGCATAAATAATACAAATTTTAATAGCAAGAAGTATTTATCCTTAGAAAGGTGGTAACACTGGGTGAACATTTCTGTAAATTCAGATAAGAAAAAAACTAAATATGATTTCTCGGGAGATTATGCCTCATTGGAGAACATATGCAGAAGGCTTATTCTCCAGATTAAGTGTTCTTATGAAGTCACTCACAGTGTGTCTTACTCTTGTTATAAATCGGCATATGTCTTCAAATGAAGAGCTGGAAGGATACCACTGTAGTTGTGGACTTGGAATCTATAAATTTTCAAAATGTAAAGGTTAGAAAACTTTGTTCCTGAACCAGGAAGGCAATATCATAAATTTAGAAAAAAATAAATAGTTCCCACTTAAATAAAGGAAGCTGATGAAGAGTTTAATTATGAGTCTTAATATTCGGCACTGATTGAGTAATTCACTGCTTTACTTTTTTAGTCAGCCCTCACACCATCATTTGAATACATACAGTGACTGTCCATCCAAGATTTTCATTTTCTGTCATCCTAAGGAGGTAAATGAGAGTTCTTTACATCAACTAAGGATAAATTCTTCTGCCTAAGTTCTAGTCTGTGAGTGACTAGCAAGGCGTATATGACTTTACATTCTGGACCAGGACCTTGCCTTGAACGCATTCAGCCTAAGGAATGGATTTTGTGTGAATAGAGATTCCCTATACTAAGACAAATAAACAAAAGACATTTGTATTTCAGACTATGAAATAAGCAGCAATGTTACTTTAACATAGAGCTAAAATTTGAAAGCAGTGAGCTCACTGCAAAGCCAGGTAAAATGCCAGTGTGGAGCTATATTTTGCAGCTTATGCAAAGTAAATTATAAGTTTAAAAAATGCAACAGGTAATGTACCAAACCTCTTAAAAGGTGAATTGGTGAATATCCTATAACTTCAGTTTATGTTGTCAAAACATGAATGAAAACTATGGGACTTCTGATATCTCTGTTCCCGCCCCCCGGCACCCCTTTGCAGTTAGTGAAAGTTAAATCATCCGTAATGAGCAAATGGACTTGATGTTAAGTGAGGTGACCTGTGGTCTTTCCTGGCTCAAGTATTTCTGCAGTTTACTGAAAAACTTCTAGTAGCTGCTGATTTCACCTATCAATGAGGAAAGAAGGATCTTTGAAAGAAAAAAAAAGGAGTAATTACCAACAAGGATGATAACTCCATGTTATCTAAAATGACATCAAAGGGAAAACCAAAAAACATTTGTAGGGAAAAAAAAAGATTTCTCATAAAAGCCCTAACCTATAAAGTTGATATATGAGGGTAGAAAATAAAAAATTATTCTAATCCATGAATGTCGGCATGCAACAATGATGCCTCCTCTGCACGCTCTTCCAATTCTGGCGTCCTCTTCCTTATGCTTCTAACCATGTCTCTTACTCAGCAGAATGGTCCAAAAACTGAACATTCTCCAGAACTGTATTTTTTTTTTGGTAATGCCACTGTTTTATTCTCTATCTTTAGACGTCTTTTGTGATCTAAAAGTAGGCAGTAATTTCTGAAAAATAGTATCATAGATGCAATTGCTTTGGAATCCAAATCAGAAATTGCCATTAAAATGCCTTAAATGTCTTGATAGATCTTATTAAAAGACAGATCAGAGTAATAAGATTGCCATGTGTCCACTATTGCATATAATGGTGATTTGGTTTTTTAACCTTATAGATTGCTAAGTAGAATTGTAAATATAAATTACTATATTTTTAATTATGGAAATAGAACAATAAGCAACATCCGTGGCAGCTGTTACAAGAAATTTGTGTGTAATATATACTTCTATATGAATTTCATAATAAAGGATAGATTTATTTCCCAATAAAATAAAT
Organism: Gymnorhina tibicen; assembly: GCA_013399875.1. Taxonomy (NCBI): domain Eukaryota; kingdom Metazoa; phylum Chordata; class Aves; order Passeriformes; family Artamidae; genus Gymnorhina; species Gymnorhina tibicen. The sequence goes on along the minus strand of VXAZ01008303.1, from coordinate 179,228 downwards.
TTATTCAGAAGGCCAATATTACATCCCAAAAGAGAAAACAAACCATAAAATTAAAATTAATATAAACGTATTTCTTAAATATATCTGAAGAAATTTAAAATAGTTGGGAGTCTTTGCGTGAAGATGAAGTAATTGCCTTTTTTCTTTTCCAAAAAGCCATAGGTTCCAAGTTTATCTAGGAAATCTTAAAGAAAATGTATTTTAAAATAATGATGAAAGACAGGAGTATCTCTCTTCCTTCCCAGATAAAAAATTTTCTCAGCTGGATACGACGTTAGATGAGAAATTACAGAGAAAAGACTTCACATACCAATGGCTTCGTGCACAGCTTTTGGATTATGAAGCAGCCAGTTCCAGAAATACGAAGTGGTGAGGTCATCGCCTTTAAATTAGATTTTTTTTATTTTAAATTTGTCTTGTAAAGTGAAACCTAAATTAATAGTTCTAAAACAAACATGACTTTGCAGCTAGCAGATGGTACACCATATTTCCGGGTCCCAAATATGGCACCCTTTAGAATTCGCGTAGTAGTCATTGTATAGATACTTCTTCCACACTGAAAATGAAGTTATAAAATGTTCAGAATCTTATCATAAATAACTACATAGCTTTTCTTTAGCAGTGCAGTGATTTTTAGACTGTAAAGAGTGTAGAAAGAAGTGCTTATTCAGCATATATTTTATAATATTATGGTTTTATGTAATTAAATCAACTGTAACATTAGCTATATTGTTAGATTTGATTAAGGAAGTAAAAAAATACATTTTTTTAACTAAATAGTGTGTATTTATATTTTGTCTTCAAAACATAAACCCAGCATCTACATCTTTATACTACACTGTACTAAAATGTTGTAAACATGTTCCTTCTATATTCAATTTTGGTTATGAAACGGGTAAAATGTCAATACCATTAAAGGAAAGGTTCATGTTGCCTAAACTAACATGAAGACATAGAAAGTATATTTTGATCATAAATTCAATATAAGGCATTGGTATCTTAATGAAGTCATTAGTAGACACAATGCCAAGCACCTCTAATAAAACCAAACAAAGTGTCAGTAGGCAAGCAATGGGTTTAGTATATGAATTCTAGCATTATTTTCATTTAAAATGTATTTAATTTATAATTAAATGAGCTGCAAGTTGTTCTGTCTTGTGGCAGAAAAATATGCTTGTATCAATGACTGTAGAATCTATATGAAAAACATGTTCCTTAGGAAATATTTATCTAGCTTTGAAGAAATATTTATCTTTCAGTCATGATCCATAATAGAGAAATACTCATAGTGTTTGTTTAAGATGACTTCCATGACTTTTAATTTGAATGAAAACACTGGAATACAGCATGTACTGATGTTTGAAAGTAAGAAGACACAGAAATGTATAAAAGAATTTTCTTAAATATTATTGTGCTACCTCTGCAGATGTATGCTATGCCCTAGTATTTGTACTGACTTTTTTGAAGATCATGAAACCAGTTTTTAATGTGCCAAGAGTCCCAACTGATCTCCATTCGAACTTCATTGGTAGACAGTTTAGAACAGCTGATATATTGATTCAACAATTTTATTCTTACGAAAAGTAATATGAAAACTGGCTTTTCTACAATTTATGTCAACACATACAAAAAGTCATGCTGGTTGTACATATTGACATTTATATTTTAACTTAATTGTTATTTGAATAAAAAATTGTTAATTTTTTTTTAATCTAAAGTACAAAAAATTTAATACTAATTTCTCCTACATTTTATCAGTTAATATTGATTTCTCGGATGCATCTTAATCATGGAATTATTTTAAATAATTAACCAGAATTGTTTCCTGAAGACATTCTGTGCAGGTATTTTAGTGAGCCTAGTACAGTGGGAGTTACTGAAATTTCTATTCTACATTTTTCCCAGCTGTCGTTTTTTGCCTGAGTTGGATCCTGCGATATGTGACAATAGACAAGTACAACTTGTGGTAAGAACTTGTTTCTTTGTGGAATTTTGCCGAACTGAGGTATTTCCAATCCATATGTGGTGTAAAAACAGGAGAATTTTTTGATTATTATAATTCTGTAGTGTTATCTACGTACATAGGGTTCTAGCTTCATGATCTGACACGGAGTTTGTTTTTAAGAGATCAAATGCCACTGTGTGGTTTTTTGAAGCTTCTAAATTTGCGTTTTCAAAAAAATTTGAAAAAAATTAAATATGGTTCAGTACCAACTACATCATTTACTGAAAACATGTATTGTCAATTGAACAACTTTAAATATTCTCAAATTCTGTATATTGCATACCTAAACCATTCCAATATGCCTTCAATGTCATTTATTGAAATACAGTAAGTTGTAATTGTATTTTAATATGGTGACATTATTGAAAACATTGCATGAAATCAGACTTCTTCCTACAATTTCTTTTTAATAATTTTTTACGTCTTAAAATACCCTGTCCTCTTTTCATTATTCACTCTTTGTGTAGCATTTAAAAAAAATTGGATTTTCTGAAACTGGCAGTCATTTAAGTTGGCAGGAGGGGAAATATGAGCAGTTTAACAAATTGAAGATTTACAAAATTAAGACTGTGTCAGAAATACCCAGAAGTTCCTTTAATAGCGAGCAGTTGTGATGCCTACAGGCTGATGTATACTCACTCCATTTCTATATATATAGACTTTACATTTTAATGCCAAATTAGCAATATTCTTATTGATATAATGTATGGTTTTAAAAAATGGGGCAAAAGTTTAGAAGCTATGCAGAATTAGTGTTTTATACTCATANGTGATGTAATATATTGCATAAAAAATATTTCCCAGTTACATGATGTGTCATATGCCTCATTTTGTTCTCTGAGCAATCTTGCCCCTTTCTAGCCTGTTTCTTCTTTAGCTTCACAACCTATGCAATTTGCATGTTTTGGAAATGATTCCATAAACTCTTGTAAAATTCACCTTTGAAAAATATTTTTTTAAGCCTTAGATGTTACTATTACTGTTTTCTTTAAGACAGATTTTGTCAAATATTTTTCTCTGGCAAGTGTGTCCAATTCTTAGGTTCTTCTAAAATTTAAAGGGCTGAAATCATGAACCAAATGACTGTTATGAGGTTTGATTGCAGCAGCACCAATAGTTATTTGTTAGGTTGACTCTAAAACAGTAATTTATCTAATTTGAGCAAATCATAATTTAATAATGTTATCTAAACTATATATTATGTAATTATTGGTAAGCATATGTGCACATAGGTAGATTGTATGTTATTTACACTAAGCAGTTCTGTCCACAAAATACTGCTGTAATCCCACAATAGTATTATGTGGTGTGCCCACATAACTGGCAAAGTTATGGAATTGTCACAGCCTGTGCCACATAATAACATAGCTGTTCCACATGAATGAAATACAGAGAAAAATGCAATAGATGGTTCAAAATATAGAAAATGGAGTAAAATGTATCTCTAATGCAGAAAGCAGTACTATATAGGCAGTGAAATAATGATGTGGTTTGCACGCACAGATGGAGAAGTTTGGTTTTAAAATTTATATGGGTTCTCTCTTAAAGACTCAAATGTGAACATACTCTCTACTGCTTTTGCACAGTAGCTTACTTAAAAGCTATGAAATTATGATAAAAATTAAGTTAACAGCTGCAATCATTATCAAAAAATTCTTGTAAACTGAAAGAAAGTGGAATATATGTATTAAAAGAAAAGAGAGAGAGCAAGCATTAGAAGAGGAAAGCGTTCCGAGGCATTTCCAGTTTATTTCTATGTCATATGCTCGACCATGAAGTTTTCTGAGTGCTGGACAATCCCTGCTTTTTATGGGTTCCGTAAGATGCATTCTGGAAGTACTAGATTCATATAGTTTTCTAAATGATATTTGTGCACATTCCAGTAATGTAAGACTTTCTTTTTCTTGGATACAAAATGGCATTTCAGTGGTTGCATCTAAACAATAAACTCTTCCCACTGGGGATTATTGCTTCGTAGTAACCTGCAGTAAATCTAGGACCTTATTATATTAATCTATAAAAATCTTTGATGATTTTTCTCACTAGTGAATACCATAGAAGTGCTTAGGAAGGAATACTGACCTACAGTTTAAACTATTTCAAATTAACATGATTTTGTGGAATAGCAAGTAGGATAGACTTCCTGATTCTTTTTGTATGAAGTTCAAGTTACCTACAGGGTTAACCACTTCACTATTGATCAGTATCTCCAAATCATTTAGATGTAACTTGAATTCAGAAGCACCTTTTATCTCTGACGGTTACAGAATGTCTTGATAATTTTACCTTGAAATAGACAAATATACAGATGCAAAACTGTGTTCAAGGCAAAGATCCCTTCTGATTGAAATTAATTTCCAATTAATTAGTAAGAAAGGTTTGTGGTAATAAAACCAATGGCATAAAGTATGAAGATTTAACTATGGTGATCACTGCAGATGGAAGTCCAATACTACAGTCTGCGAAAAACTGTGCCAGTTTCTTAAATTTCTTCCAAATTTTAGTTCTAAGTCATAAATGAAAAAGGGAAGGTTTAAAGTAGCTTCAGAGGACTTTCAGTGAGCTTCTTTAAAAAGTCAAAATTAAGGTTGCTCCAGTGATTAATATAACCTTAAATATTACTCTGACTGTAACTGGGTAAAAACACTTATCTTTATTTAAAATAAAAAACCAAATATTTTGCATCAGAGATCAAGACAGCCCTAATAAAATCTAGCGTACAACCCTGAATATTGTTGTCTACAAGATGATAAAGCCTTAGTTTCTATGATGGTAGGGACTGGATAATAATACCATAGAAAGGCTAGCTGTATAAAATTCTGTGGCCTCCTGGGTCTTTGGGAATTGGGACATTAAAAAACTTTTGCTGTGTGTTGAAACAGGTTAGCTAGAAATAAGAATGATCAGTTCTATTGGTTTGAATCTCTTTGAGTATCACAGTCATTGCATTATGAATTAGTCTACTAATGAAAGACTAAATGCTTTCAAAGTGAGGATTTTGAAGATAGGAAGCTCTCACAAGCTTAAAGCAACTGTAAATATTAAGGCCAAAAAAATAGAAATAATTGGCAGGGTAAAACATAATTTTTTTCAAAGTTTCTTCACACTACTGTGGAAGAGAAAATAAAATATTGATGTTAACAGCAATAATAAAGACTAGCTGTGCAAAGCAAAACTTTAAAATTCTCGTCATTAAACATATGAAAGGTAAGCATCAGAAAATAAGGGATAAACTTTCTGTGTGGACACAAAGGGTATGCAATCACTAAGGAAGAGTTTAAAATCTCTGTATCTTTGGAGTTTTTGGTTTGAAAATGCATGGACTTTTTAATGAATATTACATTAAACAGTGACTGAGTAAAGACAAGGAAATGAAACAGGTCTCCATTTCATCTGAGTTCTCTAAGTTAGACTGGACTACAAAGCCTGTCTGCATTGATGCAGTGCTGCTTTTGGTACAGTGAGCTAGTTTGAACAGGAAGTCTGGAAATCGTCTCCTCCAGGATGGCCTACAACTTCATAGTAATGGCACTTTCCTGAGAAAAAGGGAGCTGTGGGCTTTAGCCTCCTGAGGATGGAGTTGAGACCCAGCCTCTCAATACCTGGTTGAGCAGTCTTGCTGCTGCATTGTTAGGCAAAAGTTTAGTGACATTACCACTAGCAGAGTCTTTCCTTTTCTGTAGTTTGTTTGTTTTCATATTAAAAAAAAATTACTCAGACACCTAGCTCCTGAAAGACACCTAGCTCTTCAGCCCAGAGAGAGGAAAGATGTAATCTACTTTTCTGGATGTCACTTCTGAAGGTCCAGAGACTAGAAAAGTATATCCTTATGTTCAGTACTTCCAGCCGACTGAATCTTCGCTGTGGATTTTGTAGACTGTTCATCAGCAGTGTCTGATTTTCCCCATCGTTGTTACTGGCGCTCAGTATCGTGTTATTGTCAGAGGCTGCTTTTGGTGCTGAATGGCTTTTCACTACCTTCTTCAGTAAATGTGAAGTTGTTTCTGCAAAAATAACAATCTGCAATTTACAATGGGTGGTACCTTCAAGGTCTGTTTTTAAACTTTGCCCTACATGTTCCCAAAGCAGCACTGCTAAAATGAAATAGGATTTTCATTTTTATTTTGTCATATGTGTGTGCAGGTAACATGCCTCATGCCAAAAACATACCACCACTGCATGTTAGAAGGTTATAATTAATATAATACTCTTGCCTAAAGTATAATTAAAATGCTGTCTTGATGGTTATGGTTAATTAGCAAAAACTTAAAAGATTAAATTACTCACTGGGCCCATGACTGATTGAAGTGATACGTGTCCTGGATAAAGCATAAATATTGCAGGAAATAATCCAATATGACATCTCTAACATTCAACTATAACTTAAATTATAGACTGGTCAGTAAATGATCTTAAGCTGTTTAAGGTTTCATCAGCCCTCTGCAAGATTGATTTTCTTCAAAATTACTGTACTAAAATGTTTTCTTTTGTTGTTGCATTGACTCAGATCACAAACCACAATTTTAAGATCGGCTCTTATTTACAAAAATGCTTTGACATAGTGCATTTGTTCAGCCTAGGCAACAAAAAAGGGTTGTGGTATCATTTTGAAGAAGGTTGTTTGACAGACCCTGTTTGTTTATTTGGAGTAATGTGAGCTACATTCAGAAAATGTTATATTTTGTTTCATGATTGTGTACATTCTCTCCCACTGCTTCCAGGCAAGCCGTGTAAGTAGAGAAGACATGGATTTAGACCTTGTTTCCATGGCCAGTGGAAGTGCTTTGACTGAGAACAGAGAAAAAAATAAGCCGCCACACAGACACTCAGCAAGATCCTCAAGTAAGTTATGGTTCTTTTCAATATCAGTATTAAAGATCACTTTAAAATGCTAGGTAGAACTGAGCGTGCTTGGAATCCTTAATAACACATGCTGCTTATCTTTCTGTTTCTTTTTTATCATACATTTACCACAGTTTTGTTTAAAAACTTTAATATCAATAGACTTTCCTCTTGTGATTTTAATGGGAAGTGCGCTGTGATGTATTGTAGGTCTTCTCATGTCTGAGTCCAGAGAAGATTTTCTTTTCCCTAAAGTATGAAAAAGATTTTTTTTAAAATATTCCTCTTATTTTTTTCCTGAAGAGCTTTGAAAAATGCATGTTTTGTTACCTGAACACCAGAACACATATCACAAATCAAGGCACAGATTTCTGTCATGTTGATTACCAGTTATGCTGTAGTATATGATCCCACTGAACTTACTATAGCTCAGTAGTAGAGGATCTTTTTAAAGACTTATATTTTTACCACTCTAATACCATAGAAGGTAACAAAAGAATCTATATATAGAAAAAATGAAAAAATAATTCTTGAATATTATAAAATTATAGAATTTTAAGTTTCATGTCTTATTTTGTGTAATATAACTGAAGAAAAGTTAATATATTTCTGATAATATGGCATACTATATTTTTCTATTTGTGAACAATGTCTTTTTCAAATAAATTAAACTATAAACCCTATAAACTATACAAAGCACATTACAGATAGTATAAACTGTATTATATAACTGGCAAAATTATCAAAATTCCTAAAACTTTTTAAGTAGTTTTTAAACCGGCGGTTTAAATTTTAAGCAGTGAAGTTTCTTGAACTGTTGTCAAAATAGAAATTAGGTATTTCATATAATATATAGATATAAATTGCTGGATTTACTTTTTGATTATGTTTCCATATATGCTGAATTTTCACTTTCAGTGAAAAATAAATTAAAATTCAAGAAAAACATGTAAAAATACTTGAAATCTCTATTTTTCTGACATACATTGTAAAGGCTGTAGAATAAAGATTTATTTATATTAGTTCACCACAAGCAAAAGATATAGTGGCTCAATATGTTTGTGCTTATTCATTTGGTTTACATTCCTAAAATTAGATCAGATAAAATTTATAATCATAGTCTAAGTTAATTGTGTCACTGGAGAAAGAATATAATTCTGTCTTTGTGCCTGCCATCTTAGAAAAGAACAAATTGTGTCCTTAGTTTTCATGTTCCTCTCCATTGGTTAGTGATGAAGCCACACAATTTAAATTAGATGAGAGTTCCAACTGCTAAGATCCTGAATTTAGGTGAGAGAACTCTAAACTACTGATGTCAATGGCAAAATTATCATTATATTCATATATCCAGAATAGAATGTGTGCATATCTTGAATTATTGAGTTAAATAGTATACACTGCATTCATAGTAGTGTATAACTGCTGTTTAGACTGTAACCTATATTTTAACTCCATCCAAAAATAAATTAAACTCTTTCAACATGTAGACCTTGCCCGTGTGGATCTTGGGAACAGGTTTTTTCTTTGGAAGATAAAAGTGTCATTGCAGTATACTTTCAGTAAGGAGAGATGAGGAGAGGATCAGGAAAGAACAATCAACTGGCAGAGTCATAAATGTGGAGGGGCTGGGGGTGGAGAGAGAGAGAGTTTACAATGTCTGATAATATAGATATACTTTCAGAAAATACACATCTAATACACCATACCCATGTATTCATTCTCCTTTCAGTAGTCCAGGAACTAAAGAAAAAAAGCCCAGGTCTTACGTCTTTTTACATGTTTCTGCATATGTGTCTATATAAATTTTATCATCATGGATTTGAGAAATTAAATGGTGGTGATACATTCAATTGCATGACTTATGATATATAACACCAGACATTACTGTCAGCTTTGTACATTTTATATGAAATATAGAAACATGTTTATTACATTAATTCTGTTTGCCAAAGACTGTTGCTTTTCAATGATGAAAAGGAAATTATTAGCCCCATGGTATCCTTAATCTGAAAACATTATAAATTTGCCTTTACTGAGAATATATTTGTTATAAAATTATTTCCTGTTGTATAGTCTCTCTTGGTTTTGCCCTGTGAAATATTAAATTAAGATGCCTAGGAACTGTTTCAATGATTTAGTAGGTGTATTCCTTTTGAGTTAACCTGTGGTTGTATTACAGATTATTATAAAGATGCTGTGACTTTAGAGGTACTGTCATTTCAGTAAATTATTAAATCAAGCTCTTGTACCATTTTTTCAGGAGATCTCAACCTCAATGGTTTGACAATCTTTAATTAATAAAATGTTACTAAGTTCACTTTCCAACATCCATAGTTTTGGTTGTTGCTCAGAATTCAATTATTGTTAGGAATCAAGAGCTCTTATTTGGGAGTATCATGCATGTTCCTTATATATTACTTGTAATTTAGAAATTGTATCAATAAATTGTTGAGATCTTACAGGCTGAAAAGTAAAGTCTAGAAATGCAAGATAATGGATTCTTAAGTGTATTTACTAAAAAAAACCCTCTCAAATTTATGTGATACTAAATTAAATACCTTTTATATACACTGCAGGGAAATGTATGAATGATCATGTCTTTGTTAAGACAAAACATACAACACTTCGAAGTTATTATCCTTTAATTCACAGGGGATTTTAGAAAGGCTAAGTCAAGATTTCAAGAAATATTTTTGGGAACTTCCCAACTTTTATGTTCTTTCTATAGAACTTTTTTTCCAAGGGCAGAATTCTTTGAATTCTGGATTAAACAATTTTAAGTTTTTTATAAGCCAAATTTACTATTTTTTCTGAAAAATTTGGATAGGATAGATTAATCCTAAACTAACTTAATTCTGTTCCTTGACAAAGCAAAATTAATTAAGTAATAAAATAAATGCTTTCAACATAGTATATCTTAGCTTAAGTAAAGCATTTGTTTACTTAAAAGTATTTGATTTGCTTCCGTTACGTGTTCAAAGGGAAATATAGCTGTTCATTACTTTGACCCAATATTAAAAAAATAAAGCTTAAAAACATGTATTACCAAAAGAAAGAGTAGCCATTGTTCAGTTGGACTAAATAGTTATCTGTCTAATTTAGGACTTTTGTAAACTCTGTGTAGTAAGCATCTCATTTTTAAGCTCTTTATGAATTTACTCATATTTACCGAGGGGCTTCTTCTGCATATTTCTTTCCTTCTTTCTTTTTTCTTTTTTATTTCTATTTATTTTTTTGTACATACATATTTTTCTATGTATTGTTTAACTATCAAACAACATATACCTAATCTTTTTGAATAGACTACAGAATGACATTTTACAAGATCCTGCTTAATTCACTTTGAGATTGCGTATTAAAACATTACCTAAATGCACATTTTAAAAGGCATATAGAACTTGCTTTCATTGAATTTAACAGGCTAGGGAGAAAAAATGATACATGATCTCATGTTATTTCATCATCTGTGTTTTCAATTATGAAAATAATTCAAGAACAGATACACAAAGGCATTTTCTAAATTTTAAGTGCTTAATTTTACAACCGGATAGTCTATAGTCTTCTGCTCTGGTTTGGGAGTTCTTCAGTGTGAGTTTTTTTGAAGAGGAACCAGGTTAAAAAAGAAAAAAAAGAGAGAGTGAAAATTCCCTTTCGAGACATTGGCTTCTAGTTCACTTAGATATCCACTTAGAACCATGGAAACATTAGCCCATCGATAAGGATTTCTGTCTTATGATTTGAGTAAATAATAACAATTTTATGTTTCCGTTGCCCTGGGATGTTTGTTAATTCAAACAATATGCAAACAGATTCAAAAATATTTCTCAAGTCAGTACTGCACTGAAAGGTCCAGTAAATTATGTTGGGCTATTTCAGATTGTTGCACTGGGTGGTAAATATGTGTCTGTAAGATCTTCTTTCTCAAGGCACTCTTTCTCTTGTTATTTTTTTCCTTCTAATTTGTCTCTTTTTCATTGCTGTTTTTTCCACACCTGTGTTCCGTAATCCTTTCTTTTACTATGAACAATTCTCGTTTCTGTCCTCTAACTTATTGCAGCATAAGCTTCCTCTCCCATCCACTCTTCCTTCCCACATAGGCCATCAAGTCTTCTGTTTGTTTCTACAGATCCCGGTCTGATTCCTTTTTTCCTCTCACTCTCTGTTTCTTTTTGAATCCAGATTATTCCTGACAGTATTCCTTAGATTCATCATCTTCTAGTTTAGACCTCCTCCAAATTTGGCCTGTTATAGTATATTGTTTAGGCAGATCTTGAGTCCAGTCTCTTAATGTACTTATTGTTTGTGTTCTTTCTTATCATTACCTGTATTTTCACTTCTTTTAATTATGTAAATTCTGAGAGTTAGGAACCATCTAGTGCCCATAATCCATCTTCTTTATTCTTACTCAATTCCCCTTTGCCAATTCACAGTTTTCTTCTTCCCCATGTTTTTTCTCTGCTCTGGGTCAGTCTCTTTGTCAAGTCATTCTAGTCTCTTGTCCCAGCTGTGCCAGGACATTGTTTACCAAGTTAGCTTTGGTTTCTCTCACCTTGATTCCCAGTCTGTCTCATTTCTCTCTTGGATTTTAGTTCCAGCCCTTTGCCTCTTCTCTCAGTCTTCTTCCTGTAGGAGTTTTGATTCTTACCCTCTTTGTGGTTTCTGTAGCTATTCTTCATCTGCCACAGACAGCATGAAACAAGCAGGCTTTTAAGTTCCCTGACTTAGCATTATCTTCCACATTATCTTTAGGAGTAGTCTTGCTTAGCTCCATGTCATATCATGGTAAATCATGTTTCCATACTGACTGGTATTTTAGTGAATATAGCCCAAAAGATCAAGAATTCCTTCTCTGATCATGGAAAAACTTCAATTTGTATATACTTGATCCAAATTTGGACATATCCTAAAAGGAAGGCTTTGTTATTCAGGTCTCCTCTGCAAAGGGCAACATAAATATTTTACATATTTTCTTAGAAGTGACCAAACTTTTGGAAAATTTCAGGCAGACACTCAATTTCATCCTAAATGGTCAAAACTGGGGAACTAGATAAGGAACTGAAACACAAAATAAATATTGAGCTTTAATAACCAGTGGTGCTGAAAGTCTTGTTTGTAGTTAGAAAAGAGTTGTGTTTTACAGGAATGTATTTGGACCACTATGTTTATTATGTTTATTTTATCTGTGTGGAATGGCAGTTAATAAATGTTTATAATATAGTCTTGTAAATGGTTATCTCTCTCAACTCCATGTGACTCAGTCACATTTTAGAGTTCAGATTATTCAAGTATGTAATTGTCAGCATGATCTAGTTAGAAGAGCATCAATGTTTGATAAACAAAGAAATTTAAGTTCATTGTTTCTATAACATTTTAGAACTAGTCTGTACTCCTACCAACATGAAGTCAAGCAGATTTACAAACAAAATTCACCATTTACTTACAAAAAAAAAATATTGATCATAAGTATATTCTTCTTCAAATCTCCATAGAAAAAGAAGATATATCTTTACATGTCATGTGGGATTTCATATAAATTTCTCCCCAGAACTTTCAGTTTCATTTAAATATAATTTTGATATTTAAAAATAAAATGTAAAATTGCACCACAAGAAATATTTTTTATGCAAACAATGCAACTTAAACAAAAATCCAACTTCAATATAGCCATAAGTAACATTTTTAAAAAGTTAATTTTTCTGATATTTTAGCATTTACCTTTTTCACAGACCTGCTGAACCTACCTTCTTTTCAGAGCTTAAATTGATGTAAATGCTTTGCTGCTAAGGATTCGTTCTGGTCACTTTCATTAAAATGTTAAGGTTTTTTTCTCCATGCCTTCTTATGCTGTATTTGCTTTTAAGTAATACAATATGGTAAGGACTTTGAAATAAATTATATCTCCAGACACACAATGTTCGGTGGATCGATAAATGTCCTATGACGTCTACCATGCATCATAAAATTTCTATCATAACCTTTTTAACAAAGCTTTTCTTCTTGGACACCAAGAATTTCATTCAAAGCATTTTACATATTGCATTACTTATCAAAACAGAGGATATGTAAACCTTGACATTTGTTAAAAGACCCAGGCTTTAACAAAAAAAAGACCAGAACAAATCAATAGCAGAAAACAGATTAAACAACCAAAAGTGACTGCTTAGAAATAGAAGCATGTGACATTACCCCAAGACAAGCTTTCAGCACATACTCAAAAGAAATAGGTTTTTCATGTATACAGGCATCTGAAAGTCTCTCAGACCATACTGGAGCTTCATATACTAAAGTGTTACAAGTAAATGAATGTACAGTAAATAACTGTTAGAGCCTGTCTTCCAAAGCCTGCTTTGGGACAGGAGAAATTAAATTGCTTTTCTTGGCTAAGATTTGTTCCCACATCAGTGGGTATTAGAATAACCATGTACCATGTTAAATTATACTTAATATAGTTGCCAGGTTCTATTTAATTCTAGTACAAGTAATGGTAAGAATAATAATAATAGTTGTTGTCAAAAATACCAGCACTGTATATAGTAAACCAAATGTAATTGTTCTAATTTATGTTTAGTAAACATATTAGTTTAATATAGATCTAATTTCTATTTAGTAAAGATAGTAAAGAAAGTCTCTTGAAACAGTGTGAATTTTTCTGTTGTTGCCTTTGGGCAAGGCCCACTACAAATACACTTAAGGAACATAAAATGAAATAAAAGTATTGTAATTATGCTTAATTTTATTCATAAATCACAGTTTTATTCATAAATCACAAATGCATATGTGCGTATCTATACCTGTGTATATATGCATATTAATGAAATATATGCCTTACAGATCTCTTTATAGCAAAATATGACTGTAAATATCACCTTTATTTTACCAATTAAAAAATTATGGTAGTAGCAATTTGATTCACTCATATGCTAGTATGTGAACCATTCATTTGCAGGACACATTGCAGTTTAGGAGAAAATGGAGATATTGCAAATCCAAGCTTGCTGTAAAAACTGTTCACATCATTAGTAATGCTGTAAGAGAAATATATGAGGTCCCTCAAAAAAACCTCAAAACAACAAATACAAGTGAAACAAATATATTAAGGACTCACGTGCCTATTCATTTTGGTATGTTTTGGGGGGTTTCAGAGAGTTGAGTTTGTTTTCTGGTCTGCTGCCTATTTATTTTTTTTTTGGAAAAACAAGATTGTGGTTTTAAGGAACATTCCTAGGTTCAGTCTATTAATTCAGAGTGCCATTGTCTTCCCTTACCAGACTCTTTTGTCTTCTCTCATCCCCTTGATCTCAACAAAATTCTTACCATTTCCTAAGGGAGGTGTCTTTATTAAATATTTCTGAAGGAAAGAAAATTGCCTGTTTGAAAATCTGAATCAGAAAATCTGTTGTAAACACAGGTATTGACAATCAAGTCACTGAATTTTTTTAGTTTACATGCAATTTTTTTTACTTCTTGCAAGATTCTACCTAGTTACTTACTTTACACTTAAGTGCAAAGCTGCTCTTACATGAGCACATACTCTTACCTAGATTTTCACTGGAATAGCAAAAGACATGAAGTAAAAGTAAGCCTAGTAATTTGTGGGCATATGTATGATCAATCAGGTAAGTCCTATATTTGCAATGCATTCCATTCATTATTGGATTATCATTATTGGATTAGATATTAGGAAAATTTTTTTCACTGAAGAGGTGGTCAAGCATTAGAACAGGCTGACCAGAGAAGTGGTGGAATCACCATCCCTGAAAATGTTCAAAAAGCATGTGGATCTGGTGCTTAGAGACATGGTTTAGTGGTGGACTTGGCTGTGCTGAGTTAATGGTTGGACTCCATGATCTTAGAGGTCCTTTACAACCTTTATTAATCTTATTCCATTCTTATGTTTTCATTAATCTTTCTGTTTGGTCTTGCATTAAACTCTAGGAGAAAGAACTGCAGCAAAACCCTTTCTCATATTTCACTAATACCTTCATTGTACATGAGGTTTCTTTGCTTTATGACACAACTTTTCAATCATAAATAATTTAAGTCGTTAGCAGTTACAATAGTCACTAGAGTAACGTCTGAGAAATAACTATGATGTGAATAGGAGTAAGCAAACTGCACTATGCTGGTATGACTTATCTGTGCTTAAAAATTCTTCTTCAGGGGATAGGTTGTTGATTCTCCATGCCAGCTCTGTCTTTCATCACTCCAGTCAGACTTAAAACTGGAACAGCAGTGTTGATAATAATACCCATCTCTCAGTACTATGTAGTAGTTATCAAAAGTGCTTTATCAGTAGTGCACACATAATTATGCCCATTTCAAAGACGGAAAGATGGGACATACAAAGGGAATGACTTACAGTGATTTACAACAAACCCCTCTGTAGATATTTCATTCCAAATTAGTTGATCATTCTCTACAATGGCTTTATTTTCACTGGCTGAAAGTGCTGAGAACTGTGTAAAGGATGGAAAGAAAGAATACAGAGTTATTAGTCTGTGATTCAATTCAGTTTGTCTAGGTCACAGCTGTATAATAAAGTTTAAAGCAGACACTACAAAGTCTAATGAGACCAGATAAAGAAAAAGAGACCCATGACTGTCGGACTTTGGGAGAGCCTCTGATTTGTTAAACCTGCATTCAAGGGAGCGGAGAATCTACACCTTTAGAGTATCTGGGATTTTGTGAAAATACCTTCAGGCTGATGAAGCTATCCTGCCCTATTACTGAGGGTATGCAAATCCTGAGCAATAATTTTCACAGACATCTAAAATGTTGTTTTGCCAGACAGCCTATATGCACTCCAGATTAATAATTTATTACATTTCTTGATCAACCTGTTTGACTATTCTACCCTCTAAACAATGTGTAAATCAGTTAAAAATAAAAAAATAAATTTGTGAACTTTTGACTCTGTTTAGACAAGAATTCATGCTATGATAGATGCAGCTGTTATTCTGCTGAAATAAAAGGGTGTATTAGCAATTTATGAAGACTTTTCACAAGTTTCTTGTAGCAAATTATAGCAGGTCTTTGGGGATTTCTAATGCAATAAATAGTATGCATTTCATACTCATCTAAGGACAATGTATTCCCTCCAATGCATTGCATATAGTTACAACTGGAGAGCCAAAAACCCTCTATGTACAGATTTCTGAAATCCATAATGAAAATACTATTTAGCAGTACACACAGATTCATAAACAACTGAGGTTGTTAGTCCAGAAATAATCCAGATCAGGCAGTTAGGATGAGGTTGATTGACTGTCTTGCTATATTGATTTTATCACTACTAGACTAGTTTTCAAACTCATTTTTGATAGGCTCTTTCTAGCATTAGTTTTTATTCTGTTTTAAAAATAATGTAATGAAGTGTATTTTTTGTCAAAATATAGAAAAAAAATAGCTAGTATGTCTTGTTTACCTATATTATTGATACCGTGTTGAAGATGAGTGCATGGGAAAAGAATAAGTTAGCCCAGTTTTGTTTTCCACTTCAAATGTGCAATAGCTATTTCCTTTTTGTTTTTGTTTTAACAGAGAACATACTCCAGTCTTAATTATTTTTGTTGTTTAACAGTGTTTTCAGTTTCAGAAAATATTTCTTTAAATTAAAGGTATGCAATTTCAAAAATATTATTACCACGTTAGATTTATTTTGGAGTTTCACTAATTAACCACTTAATTTACTAATTTGAGGGTTTCAGCCTTCAGTGAATATGTTATGGTTCCCAGGCAAAATAATTAATGGAAAGTTTACTGCTTGATTAAATATTTTCTTTGCTCTTTAACAAAAGCCTTTCTGTACTAGAGATCTGCTACCATTTGAGGTGTTAAATAATCCAAAGGCAAGAAAAGTGGGAATGCTGTAAAGACAAAATATCAGGATTTTAAATCTTTAGGAGGTACATCTAGAGTTAATTATATATTTTAAGAAGAAAGCAATTGACTACATCTGTGGAGCCATAAGAAGGTGAATGGAGATAATGTTAAAAATACTTGAAAGCTCTTGATTGCCAAAAGAGAGAACTATTTAGTAAGATACATTTGCAGTAATTTAAGAATTCATAAGAAAGGGAACTGTGGGCTGGGAAAACCTCCTGACATTTAGATGTAGCAGGTTACATAAAAGCATCCATGGGAAAACAAAGAAACTCTTACTCTCTGGTACATAGAATGATATTCAGTCATATGATTTAAACTTTGTTCTACTTTTTTGGCACTATGTATTGTGAGAAATTGTATTTTTCTACTGAGAAGTACTAAAAATTTAAAATATCAAAAATACTGAAACTATGTAGGTAATAATGTTTTCCTTTGGTAAGTGGTAAAAAGTTGTTCATAAAATATGTATTTGATAAGCTGGCGTGTTAATTTTTAATATATATATATATACAAACACACATAAAATGCTGTATTGTGAACATCATATCATTCTCTTGCAAAGTTTGGATTGTCTTCCACAGACGTTTTCTTTCTTAGAGATGCCAAAGAAAGATATTTCCAGGTGTAAAGTGTTCATTTAAGTTAAATGAATATCATACCTTTGGTCATGCCTACTGGTTATTTTATTTTAATAATCGTTTTATGAGTTTTGTAGAAACTATTGTCTAAGTTATTCAAGCATCTGTATGCATGACAATGAAAGTGATTGTTTCACATATTCCTATGTGTTCCTGAATTTTTCTGTGGCACCATCCAGCATCTAAGTTTAAGTATTCCTGAGCTTTGAACAAAAGAAATCTCTGTTTTATTTGGCCCAATATAGTAAAACAATAACATGTTAATTAGATATATCCTCTGAACTAGTTCTTCATCCACATGAAGGGTGATGTTCTGTGTCAAAAGCATTGAGTATCTCTATAAATGTTTAAGTTCAAAGTGGGCAGATAATGGCACTTTTAAAAATATGACAATTTTGTTCAGTAAATTTACTATCTTTTTGGATAAGGAGGTTTTTTATTTTTGAAAATACTACCTTGTGAAAATATTTGTATTACTTTTAAAAGGTGAGCAATACATAACTATAAAAATTTTGTGCTGTCAAATTAGACATAAAAATATTATTGTCCTGAAAAGAACGTGGTGCAGTGAAATTCAGAGAGTTTTGGTTGGTTAGTTTTTAATTTCACATCTGTTTTGTCGTTTAGAAAAGAATATTTCTACTCCAGAAAAATCATGTTTGCGTCCATCTCATAAAGAACGGATATCAATTCGAGACCATCCAGTGCAGCTAAGCGGAGGTTGGGGAGCAGGCAAAAAAAGGCAAAAGCTTAAAAACATTAGCTGAATGTTGGAGATAACTTAACTAGTTGATTTAATCAAATACGGTGAGCATATGGAGAGCTGTTTCTTTTTAAGCCTCTGAATATCAATTGTTGGATTTTCATTTATTACCAATAAACCAGTTTCAGTTAACTACTTTTGACTTATTTTATTATACATGGTTACAGTGGTTTGGGTTTTGTGGGATTTTTTGGTCAAAGTATTTTATACCTGTCAGTAAGTTATCATAGTTTGTGTTTTCAATTGCTTATATGTTCATGTGGTATTGAATGCAGAACTGATTAACTCTACAAGGTTGTACAGTGACTAAGTTTAGGCTTGCTTGTAAGAACTGGATGAGAAGTCCAAGTGTAATAAGGGTTCGTGTTCATGTGATGTATGTCACATATTGAAACACTGAATTCTCATTTTCTCAAAAATAAAATACGCGCTTGCAAACTGTGTTGTGAGCTATAACAGCCAGCAATGCCATTCTTTGAGAAGTCTGTTTAGAATATTTAACTGAACCAAAAGTATACAAATGATGGGCATGCACTTTTCTTTTTTTAGGAATATAAGTAGTCCCCTAGATCCTTCATTATAAATTATTGTCATAATATGATAAAGCAATCTGTTATAGTTTTATACTTTCAAATACTTCTGTTTCCTAGAGAATTAAAAAAAAATGAAAAGGTTCTCATTTTGTTCTGGGATGATGTAAAATTCGGTCTACGTGTCACTGTTAACCCAACAATAGAGAGGCTCCTTCAGAGCCATGTGTAAATGTTTTCTGGTGCAAGGAAATCTAGAGAAAGATAAGAAATACTATTTCAACTGTTCATAGGTATCTAACTCATTACTTCTAGTCAGTGCTTTGTCCATCAGCATTCAGGACAGAAAATGTTCCTTGACTTCAAAGCCTAACATTATTTTAATGTTTTCCACTTTGAGGTATAAGTTGCTAATTGGATCTAAAAAAGGCTGTCTTTGGTATTTCCATGTCTGTTTTTGTAAGCCTCAACCCCCTGTAGATGGAGAAAGAGGTGGAGAGGGTAGTGGGGCTTGAAACTTTGGTCAGTAAAGAACATAAATTCTTGCATTGTGGCTGTTTTAAAAATGTACTTAAATTAACATGTGATGATATTCTGTAAAGTGCTTTTTATGCTAACATACACATCCAACTATGGATTAAAAGCATTTATCTCCACTTTTGTGAATACTCACAATCATTTTCAGATAAAAAGATGGCTGATCTCATGGAAAACCTCCAGTAAGTAATTTTGCTTGTTTGAACCACTGTCCTGTTTCTATTATCACGTTGCTTTTGAAAAGTCGGTGCACCCTATTTCAGAAAAGATTGCTTTGCCTTTCTGGGGAATTACGATCAGCGAAGGTTGCTTGGCCTGACTATAGAAATGCTGTGCTTGTCAACAGGGTGTAAAATGTCAGTAGATGTTTATCTTACCTCGTTAGTTTTCCAATTTATGAAGTTAGTGTTCAGCTTGATTTCAGAATCTGCAATATAATGACTTTTAAATGTCATCAACAAATACTGAAGCTTTTATGATTTTGCTTTTAACATCAAAGTTATAAGTTTTGTAGGAAAAACTTTCAAAATGTCTGCCATTTGTTTCAAAATGTTTCAAAATGTCTGCCATTACACCTGGCAGTGTAGCTACTGTTACAGGTGTTAACTGGAAATCAAAATACAAAATCAAGAAGTTCATAGTTTAACACTTCTTGCAGATTGTCCCCTCTATTTGTCTAGAGTATCCATAATATACTGCACATCAGCAGAGCTGTAAATAAGGGCTATTTCAGATTTTATGCTTCTTTCTATATCTGCATCATCTATATTTGTAGCTACATCTATATCTAAAAAAGTATGGGCTGTATAAAAATTATCATACCTAATCTCTTTTGCTTTCAAGGTGTTTCTAATGAGAAATACCTCCCAGCCTAAATAAAATAGTTTGGCAACATTTTTAAAGGCATTTTATTTTGCAAAGATAAATGGTAGCTTTTTAATATACAGTTTACTGAATTACAAATTGGAGTGACAATATTCACTGACAAGCCTTTTTGGGTTCATAATATCCTTAGTCTGCTCTTCCATTAGTTGATATTGTCATGCATAAGTTAAGTAATATACCCAACAGAAATTAAGGTATAAAGTATGCCAAAAACATGTTGCTGTTTTCATTATATAACATTGCAATGTGTAATGGGATGAGGTCTTATTATTGTATCCAACGCATTTTTCTCAGAATTGCAGTGTTCAAAGTACAGTGTGTCTGACCAAATACAGAAAAACATGCAAGGTGCAACTTCTGTTCAAGCTAGCAGAAAGACCTTTATTGCATTCAAGGATAAGGTGAAGCAACCACCGTGCCTTGGTGCTCATAGTCACATCTTCTAGTACGTAAGGTCAGAGGTAATACAGATGATATGTGTGGTGGATACTTATGACACGAATTTTTAAAGCCCTACTCTGCAAGCAGTTCCATGCTTTTTTCATGTCTTTGGAGGATTTTCTTTTAGTTCTGTCTTTTTAATTTCCTTTTTTTTTTTCCTTTTTTTTTCCCCCCACTTTTCTTTGTCCCCTCCGCACCTATCCCCTGATGCAGCAATTCTCATTTAGGACAAGAATGTATTCTTAAAAGTAAGTTTCTCTGTCAGTCTGTTCTGATGTTGGAGTGGCTGTGAGTCAGTGACAGTCCAGCAAAACTTACATCACAGAACCCTGAAACTGCATTCCTGGATATGCTGCTGCCTTTGCAGTGCTTCAGACATCTTCCAGGCTCACTAGCATCATCTCCTCGACCCTTTTTCTGTTCCCTGAAGATCCTTTAACATGAAGGATGAGGAACTTTATATGAATAAGCTCTTTTAAAAAAATCTTCATACAAGTCTGTATGAAACTTGAGACTCAGGAATGTAGAAAATCATTCATTTGAAGTAAAGAAGAAAACAACAAGGTGCATTTATGCATTGAACCGTTGGTGGGTGTTACTCCCCAAAGCAAATTGAAGAGCTTTCTACGAGCTCTTCTGAACAGATCCCTGGACTGTCTTTTCCTGTGCAACTTACCTGAAGGTATGCACAGTAGTTCTTTAAACCCTCTGTTGTTTGAACGGGGGCATTAGGAAGAACACCTGCAGCAACAGGAAAAAAAAAACCCTCCCCAAAATGCATGGTCTGAATGTTAATGAGGTGCTAATGGTACTCATATCACACACACCTGAATGACAAAAGACTGTGAGGAAATGTTTCTCACTGAATAAGGGGCAGATTTACCTACTTACTTACTTCAGGCTCAGTAACCATGCTGACTCAAAAGATTATTGCTGAAATGCTTTTCGTGTTTTAACAGGTATGTAAATAGCCAATGTATAGCATAGACATTGCTTTGGTGCAGAGTGACATGGTGTTACATTTTGACCTAGTAAATCATTCTCATTAATTATTAATAATCCTGTTATTCGAACATGCATTCATTAAAGGCATGTCCACCGTACATAGTGTTTACATTTTTCAAAAAACTTGCCACAGGTGGCATCCAAATCTGGCCTCAGACACATGGCTGCAAAACTGCCTCTTCCACTGCAACTGTTAAAAGCACTATGAGGAATGTATTGGATTAATATCCTTGATTTTAGTTTCAGATTCTCATGATAATGGCAATATATGTTTATGAAGGTACAGTCTTTCCTTGATATGTACTGAAATTACTTCTGTTAGCATTGATGTAAGCCAGACTAATATTCTGGGATACTGTGCAATCTTAATATGCTTTTCTTTTGTCAGAAAAACACACATGAAAAGTAGATATTACCACATGGCCCCAAAAAAAGCAGGAATAGAACTCTTAATTATATTATAAAAGATTG
Organism: Gymnorhina tibicen; assembly: GCA_013399875.1. Taxonomy (NCBI): domain Eukaryota; kingdom Metazoa; phylum Chordata; class Aves; order Passeriformes; family Artamidae; genus Gymnorhina; species Gymnorhina tibicen. Next base: position 157,226 of record VXAZ01008303.1, on the reverse strand, counting down.
AATAGCCTGATATTGCATCTGAGATCCAAGCAGTTTGTACTTAGCTGTACTAGCTGGAGAAAAAACCAACCAAACAAACCAACCCCCAGCAACTTGGGGGTTTTATGTTTTGTTTATTTCTTTCTACAGTCATAAGTGAAAAACAAATTAACTGATTTTATTTTTGTAAGGGTTGTGTTTGGGTATTAGTCACCTGCTGCAGTTTTTAGAGCCTGTGTGAGAAATGTATATCTACACATTCATACACACTTTCATGTATACTTTCATATATCTATATATATCTATATATATACAGATATGAGAGTGGGATGTCAACTGGTCATGGATGTGGCTGTGGTTAGGTAGGAATGGGACACCTCTTTTTTCTCACAAGAAGTCAAAAAAATATGCCAAGAGTAGGGAAGGAGGCCGGTATGGCCTGCAAGTAACAGTATACCTAAACTAAAGTAGTGTTGGGTCTTGTGGAGAACTGCTTTCCTGGTTTTCAAGGTAGATGATGGACAGAAAAGTGCTGACCACATGCCCTTGGCTACATCCTGAAGGCACTTTCTGGGCGCCAAGTTGTGCTGAAGTTTTGTTAGCAATAAAATACCTATTGGAGAGATGTTCATGAAGTTCCATGATGCCAAATTAACAGGGACTGGGTTTCCAAAGAGGTTTTTAGTGGAAATATTATGTAACTGCCCCAGACTGACCATCCTTACAATGACTGGAAGTTGAAATTAACGACACTATGAGCTACCCTGTTATTTATAGATCATTGAGACAATTGGATTGTCCTTTGTGAGGACTTCCTCCGTTATATTGGTGACAGATGCTGACACAACAGGTTAGTACATACCTATCTAGCTGCCAAGGACTAGCATTTGTTCTTCCCCTGATCTTCAGTCGAATGTTAAACAGATTTGTTTGGAGTTAGTAACCTTTTCTTAGTTTCTTAGTTGACTGATTGCTGCTTATATAGCCCACTTTTTTTTTTTTTCCGCATAAAACATTAAATAAGCTAAATACCTAGGAAGATATAAAATTACTTCTGACTGATATGCAATTGATAGCTCTTTAACAATAAAGCAGGTAAGAGCATTTTATGTTGGTAACAACAAATGCTGATTTCACAGAGTTCAGAAGTGATAAAAACCATGTTTGTTAATAGCTAAAGGTCAGGTTTTCTTTATTCCTAACTTATTCATTTATTAAATTACCCTTATACAAAAAATAAACAGAGGTTAGCAATTTTTTTTTTTTTTTTTGCGAGGCACTACTTCAGTGGTGAATGCAAATAAGCACCACCTGGTAGCTGAGCCACAGCCAAGGTGTTCCACATACATCCTGAGATGGAAGGCAGCTTTTTAGGAGGGAGTGCTATAACTAGTTAAATTCTAATAAAGGATAAATGCCTCTATTTGAAATAGGCTCAAGTTTCTGTGCTTGTGAGCCATGGTCCGAAGGAAAGGAACGTACAGAAATGAAATGGGCTGTATACTCCTGCTACATTCCGATCATGAGATGAGAGCTGTCCCGTCCAAATAGTGTGAGTTTTGTCACCATTACCGGCTAGGGGAGCTTCGAGAGGATATTTATTGCAAGAACACAGGTCAGCCGTAAGCTTGGCTCGTTTGTCTAATACGTTGCTATTCATGCGATTGAATACAGTTCTCCGGCAATTTTTCTTTAAACGACGATGTCCTTTACATGAGAAAAGAAGGTTTGCTGTGGGATTTTAAAAGCACGGCTAGGCGAGAAGAGAATAAAGACGTCGACCCCGCAGTCTCAAGAAGTGGCAGTTTCTGGTGACTTTTTCTCTTCCCCCGCAGCTTACTCTCCGTTTGCAGGTTTTGTGAGAGGTGCGGCTGCGGCCGGTGCCAGCTCGGAGCGGCTGCGTGCGCCCCGCTCCGGAGCGACACCGAGGGGCTGTGCCCGGCAAACCGGCACGGATCCTGGCTTCCATTCCACGAGCGACAGCTTCGTCCTCCAGCGCGAGTCCAGCCCCGTGTATTTCTGTGAGAAATTTAACCGAAAATAAAATAAATTTTTAAACAAGAAAAACAAAACAAAACCAGTAGCAAAGAGCTGTATTTTACATAGCCCCTCCATGTTTGTGTCGTTTTCATTCGCATTTAGTTGCAGGTAATGACTCGGGAAGTTGCTGCCTTCATGTAATGTGCAGTCTGGCCGTGTGCCGGGTTAAGCTCAGAGCCTCGGCCAGGACGATGTGGGAAGGACTTGTCCTTGCTCGGGGGAGATGAGCTGGCTGTGTTGGCAAATGGGGGGGGACCTGCTTTCACCTGGCGGCACCTCCTGCCCTGCCAACAGGAGGTGAGGCAAGGATTGAAGCTGACACAGTTCTGCTTTACCTGAAAACTTGATAACATTAAACATTTTGTGCTTTACCACAGAGCAAATGCAAACACAAATAAGAGAATTTCCTGCAGGGTCATGTCATCTCGTCACTGCCCATCGCTGCCTGATACCCTCTAGAAAGAGCCAGCACACAAACGGGCTAGAAAAAATGTCTCTCATGGTGACATATGCCAGGTATGGGTTTTGTCAGTAGATGTTAAGTATTTCGAGGCAATTTGTAATACAGTGGATTAATTTGGATTGCCCAGGGTAGAAACAAGAAGAAGACTGTCTCTAACCAAAGGCTGGGGGCTGACTTTATTTGCCAATATCAATATTTGTGTGGAAAGCTTAAAATATGTTGTTTTTCCAAGAGTTGAAGTTTTAAAGGGGGGGGGGGCGGAGGGAGGAGGAGAAGGAGGCCCGTGGATGAAATATTAGCAGCATATCGGTTAACCACTAAGTTCTTTTTTGTATCCATCTAGCCGTTTCTGGTAAGAAGGGCAGAGAGTCTAAAGGCTCGGGGATAGATGCTCCTTAATGCAGGCTAGCCTTTCAAAAGATACAGGCAGCTCTCAGCAAATGACAAAATAAGGCTGAGACTGTACAGAGGCGGTGCTGAAAGACCGGAATAAAATTGCTCTGTGGCTTTCAGCATTGCTGAATTACACACTTTTAATCGCATCTAGCACACATCGCATTGGGGGGAAAAAATGCAAAAAAAGCAAGGGTTCTTTCAAACGAGGTAGCCTTGAAAACCGGCAGTCCTTGTCAAAGCAGCTCAATGCATCCATTTGTTAGTACCTCCAACTTGAACAGGGATCTATTTCTTAGACCCTGCCCCTTCTGTCTCACACCTTCCCTTACCTTCGTGCTTAGAAACCACAATGTCGACCCATATTTCATGCCTTAGAAGAAATCAATTTATCTGAGATGACAAGGGACCCCCCCTCCCCCCTTC